>VMDR010022003.1:0-16477 GCA_007922815.1 Macrotus californicus
CTCTTTACAGATGAAGAGTCACAAGTTCAGAGAGGTTATGACTTTTCCAAGGTCACACAGCTGGCTAGAGGCACAGTAAATGCTAGAATCCAATGTTCATAATTCTTATTCTCGTTTTCTTCCTGGAGAACTCAAGTGATTATTCCTTGTTACCCAAATAGCCACATGCCCAGCCAAGGAGGGAGGAGGAAGGTTTGAGGAGGCAGTGTAAAGAGTTAGACAAAGGAAGGTGGGAAGAAAATGAGGACAATTTCATTCTTGTCTCACTTTCTTCTCTTCTTGCTGTAGGGTGCCACAACAATGGAGCAGAGTGAGGAGAAGTCAGCAAGTCCTAGTTTAAAAGAACTACACCTCCTGATTGTAACTAACCTCACCTTCTGTTAATCAGACGTGGCTTTTGGTAGGAAAAAGCCATAGTGTTGGTTAAACACACAGACTGTACTGATTCCTTTTCTGGCTCCATCAGTTAGAGCTGTGTGACCTTGAACAAGTTATGTTACCTTTATGTTCTTTTCTTTTAAATTGTTCAATTACAGTTACCTTTATGTTCTTTAATTTCCTCATGTGAAAAATAGGAATAATAATACTTTCCTTACAAGGTTGTTGTGATGATTAAGGCAAATATTTTTAAGAGTTTCGATGACTGCCTGACACATATTAAGTACTATATAAGTATTTGATCAATAAGTCCACAAAATAATTAAACTTATTTTATAGTATAATGTTCATCTTCCTTGATATTTTTATATCATGTTAGGATTATTTATGAGATAGTTCCTATCTTGTGATCTCCTTTTTGTTGGCCATCTCCACTCTCCCACCACCGTGTCCTAAACTGGATGGTCAAACAAAGAGGTAGGGCACTCATAACTGCAGACAGTGATCCTATGCTATCACTGCTAATGTCCTAAGCTCAGTGAAAATTCATCATTCAACCCAGTGAAGTGGATTCTTACACAGTATAGACTCCCATGACACCCAGGTCTGAGGACACTGGTAACTGAACAGCACTTGGAGTGCACGAACCATTCAGGGATGGAGAATACCCAGATGCTCCCATTAGCACAGTTTGCCCAGCACCTGGACTCCATACTCCTCTTGTGTTCATGATCTATGAAAAGGTCATTGGATCTCTGCTTTTAGGAAATCTATGATTTTGTTTTTATTTTTAACTCAGAATCCTTTCCACACTTAGATGATTATCTTCTTTCTGCTGGGTTTTTAGGTAGCATCAGAAGTAGCATGAGAATTTGTGCATGCTAATTTTCATAGCAGGACAATTTATAATGGCCAAGTACTGGAAGCAACCTAAGTGCCCATCAGTAAATAAGTGGATAAAAAAACTGTGCTTCATTTACACAATGGAATTCTACACAGCAGAAAGAAAGAAGGAGCTCCTACCCTTTGTGACAGCATGGATGGAATTGGAAAGCATTATGCTAAGTGAAATAAGCTAGGCAGTGAAAGAGAAAAACCATATGATCTCACCTATAAGTGGAATCTAATCAACAAAACAAACAAGCAAGCAAAATACAACCAGAGACATTGAAATAAAGAATAAACTGACAGTAACCAGAGAGGAGGGGTGAGAGGAATAATAGGGAATAATAGAGGAATGTCCATCAAGGAACATGTATAAAGGACATGTGGACAAAGCCAAAGTGGGTAGGTTTGAGGGTGGGAGGCGGGGATGTGTGGGGTTGGTGGCATGATGGGGTGAAAATGGAGACAACTGTACTTGAACAACAATAGGAAAAAAAGAGAATTATAGTATTTTTCTTCTGGCTTTGTTAGAAATAGAAAATGAGCACATTATTTTCTGATGATCTGTGTGTGTATCCTAAAAGAATGTCTTATTCATTTATGAATTAAAACAATTAATATGTATTAAATACCAATAGGTGCCAAACCCTGTATTCTTTTTTAGCCTACATTTGTTGTGCTAATTAGCAGGGTCTCAGCACAGAGATATAGGCTAGAGTTGGAAATGGAATGCTTTCAAGGACCAAAAGAATGTCAGTAAGTTATGACAGGTAAAGAAAATTGGTGAAAAATAGGGAATAGTGGGACCTGTGGCAAATTTTAAGACATACCCTAGCTTATTAAAATATAATTGAAGGAGACCTAAATATATTTAAAAAAAATTAGAAGTCATTATCCTCGCCTAAGAAAATTTGTTTCATTGGCACAACTCAAACAGGAAGCCAGTTAGGGGTCTCCAAGTTTTGACTCACTTTGTTTAGTTCTATCCAGATATATCTGAGAGTCTGGGTTATATCTTGAACTAATCTGCAATATTGACCTATAAGCCTGCCTCTTGGGAAAGACTAATGTGCTCCTCCCTAGAATCTATTCTAAGATGCCAGAATGAAAACAGCTACCTTCTAATCTCAGCAGCTTCCTAAAAAAGAAGACCCTCACCCTGAAGAGAGAGGTTCAATGACAAGGTATTCAAGAACAGGGATAATCAGATGCTGCAGAACCCATGAAACTTTGACTTTGTTTCAGCATTGCCCTATAAAAAAAGCAAGTCTCTGCAAGAAATGGACATGGGATGGGAGTAAGAGGCTCTACCTTGTTGCATTAGCACTATAGTATGTGATAGCAGATAAGGTTAGTTCTCTGTTCATAGTGTAATATTTGTAGCAGAACAAAATAGTGTCTGCCAGCAACACAGAAGAAATGAAATTAGTTCATCACAAGAGTACCCTGAGATTTCAAAATTCAAAGGGATAGGAGCAGTGGATTTCACTGGGAGACAAACAATGTCTCTTTAGAGTCTCATGTGTCATGAAAAAAAAATAGAGGATACCAAAAGGGGAAAGAAATATAACATAATATTCTGGACATTCATCAAGGTTGTAGGAAATTCCATGGAGCCTTTTGGCTCACAGCAGTCCTTGGGATACAGAAATTTTGCTGGAGGAGGCTGGACCTTATTAACTAGATCATTATTGTTGCACCCCAGTATCTGGCAAAGCTCAGGCTACAGAATGTCTTCTTAGAAGATCACTAAGGAGCAGCCCATTTGGCCCCTGTCACAATGTCACAAAGTAATACAGTAATACAAATTATCAGAGTTGATTTTAAAATAACCAAATATGTAATACAAATTTAAAAATGACTAGACATTTTTTAAACAGTATTTCTCTATGGTTATGACTCAAGCAGCCTGAGAAATCATGAAGAAGTTAACAGCATAAAAGAAGAATTTTAAGGAGAACCTCTGAGTGTCCCAGCTCATTATGACATTTGTATCAATGTAAATAGGCATGAAATCAGATGTTTTTAACCATGAAGTTTGTTAATTTATGATTTCCATAGGGTCCCCCCTTCAGACAAGAACATCAGAACATGGCCTCAAGGCTTTTCTGCATACCCTTGTAAAGAGCCAGATAATTGGTTCTTTTTAGTGAGGCACAAGTGGTTTCAATTTAACTCAAGACTATGAATGGGTTTTGGCAGTTGACTAATGATTGACTCTTACTTGGCATTTCTCTCCTCCACCAATTGGCACCCATCGATCTTGGTTGTCATTCCCTCTGCAAATCTTCAGGCATACCATTTTTTGGCCTGTCATATACCATGCATCCCCCCAAAATAACCCCATGAAAGCTGCCACTTCATCTGACAGATCATCAAAAATCATGGTGTGCTTTAAGAGGCAAGGCCTGATCCTCTTAAAAGAGAGGTTGATAGGTTCAATAAGAAGTATTTTTCTCAAACACAGTGTCTTTCCCCTCATTCAATTATCTTTACATGAAAATAGAAGAAAAAGAAACTTGGAGAAATGAGGATACATTAACTTTAAAGATGAAATATGCAGATTCCCACAAAAGTCCAACCTGCCATTCTAAATAATTCCCAAAAAGGATATTAGAAAAACCTACATTATGCTATAAAGCTGAGCAATCCTCTCTCAAGACCCTTTCCCTTTTTAGAATCTATGATTTTATTATTTTTAATTTTCATGATCTTTTTTGGGCTGTTTTCTTCAATAAACAAAAATAAAAATCAGATTTAAGTTTTCAGCTTTTATGTTTTATGAGTAATTGGTCCCCATCAAAGATGCAAGAGAAATGGAGCAGAGATCAGGAAACTAAAGAAGTTACATCTTCTGTTCAACTCATGGCTTCCATTTTGTCCTCAAGTCCCATATTTTAGCAGAAACTTTGAACTTGATATTTCTATTAGTTTTTGCCAAAACTGTATCCTTGCTTACTTCTGGGGGAGTAGTGTTTGGTTGATGGATGAATGAATAAACAAGTGAGTGAGAAAATTAACTAATCTCTTTGAAAATATGTAGACTGCACTTCTTTTTTTTTATTTCATCATATATCTGAAGATGTTTCTACGCTTACATACCTTTAAGGATAAGGATTCATTCTCTCTTGAGGCCATTGGTTCCATTTGGGGTAGAGAAATATTTCACACTGATTTCAACAGGGGACAAATGTGATCCTGCCTGATGATAAATATTCATCTAGGTAACAAAGAAAATGTCATATGTTGAAGGGTGTCACAACAGTATGCAGAGCTCATAAATAAGACCCAATCATAATATTCTAAAAACACTGGGTCAACGTGTACTCACTTTGAAATTTATTGGCAGCATTCTCTATTGGTCTAGATTAGGGTAGGTGGAAGTCCAATCAAAAATAAGTTTTGGTAAGAAGTATTAGATTCAAATAAATAAATTTGTATCATTGTGAAGCTAACATTATAGCTGATACTTATAAAATAAGGCAATTGATGAAATATTTCTTATGAAGATAGAAAATTGGCACATAGGAAAGGTTTAGTAGGGATGTAAAACCTCTTTTTCAGAACACCAGGAAATGTTACCCTTGCAAAAGTACAGCACCTAGTATATCTTGAGATTCTTAGATCTAATTTGTACCTAACTGCTCTCTGGAACTCATAGGTGATACTACAAAGTGGAAACGATCAGAACTGAGAAAATGTATCCATGCATCTTGGAAATTTCAATAGAGAGAAAGGAAGAGTTTGGACATATTGAGACATTCCATAGTATGAATTCCATAGTATGTAGCAGAATGCAATGGTAACTCCTTTATCAGAGCTGACATTTATTGGAGGCTACTTTTATGCCAGGCATTGTGTTAAATCCTCTACAAGGTTTACATTAACAGTCATAACAATCCTATGATGTAGCTATTAATGCTTTATGATTCTCTACTAATGTAGAGACTTAGATTCAGCTACTCACACAAGATCACCCAGGTGATAAGTAGCAGAGTTGGAATTTAAACCTAAGCAGTCTTAGTGCAGCCTGTTCTTTTGACTACTTCAGTAGGTTGCCTTATGTCCTTTTTAGGGAGATTTTACCAACAACTCAGTCTAATTACAAAGTGTCTCAATGAAGGAGAAATGCGAGAACTACTGTGGGGTAGCAAGAATTTCAGCTCTGATGTCAGATTGTAATAAATCATTTACCAAACTGGTTTATTGGTTTTGTGGTCTGAATACTGAGAAAGATAATTATCTAACAAGTTAAAATATCTAAATTCAATAATGGTGTGCACTGTGACTTTAACAACATCTTCATAAGATACGAATGTTATGTAAAAAATTTTAGTTTTCTTCCCATAGAATTTAAAAGAAAAATATGTAACATATATATTGTAATTTTCCTGCAAATTAGTGCTAACATGTAAGTAGTTGACCATGCTTGATAGACTACCTCTCTAAATGAGTACTTGTACACATGACCTGATATTTGGCACACAGAAAATTATATATGTTCTATTGACAAATGATTTTTGCTCTGTATTATGGAATTAAATATCACAGGGAACCATGTAAAGAGTAATATAAGTTTTCAGATTCTCTTCTCCCTAAATGTGTGGAAAACAATGGGTGTATAGAAGACATTTATAAGTAATAAAAATCTTTGAACATGTTTGTTGTTATTATTATCCTAAAAAACTAATGCTGTTGAATATGAATTGGCATTTCTGTGAATTCAGATATTGGAAAGTTTTGTTATAAAGTTGGGCTCAGAATTTTTTTAAAATGAATTGTCTGTAATTTCTGATAGTTATATTAAGAAGACCCAAATGGAAAATAAACTTAGGGTTCAAAAAATGTCACTGAAAACAATAAGAGCTATTCTGATGAGATTTTTGTTAAGATAAAGCTCAAATAATTGATTATTATCTATATGAGGGCCATGGGTTGCATAGATGGATGGGACAAGAAGAAAACTTGCAGAATAGATCATTGATTTATTCTTGAAAATAATTAAAGAATAACAGTAATGAAAAAGTAGGAGAAGACTGGAGATGATATTTATTAATATAATATATTAGTAAATTAATAAAATATATTAAATATATACTAGTTCTGTAAGGTGACTCAGTAAAGAGATAAATGAAACAACCTCAAGGGAATTGTGCAATGGCGTGAAATGTGGCTCTGTACTCAACTTTACCCTTTTCAACAGTATTACCAATTTCTCAGCTGTATATTGTATATTTGAATCATATTATTAAGCTTTATATTGAGAACAATGTTATCAATATCTTTATTATATATTATCAACATATTGGTTAAAGAAAATAGGCTTATGAAATTTGCAGAAGAAGTCAAATGTGGTCATCTCAAAATGCATCCAACAACAAAATTAGATGCTTGAGAATGATCTTGACAAATTATACAGAGTACAAAATTGAACATGAAATTTAAGAGATTAAAAATAATGTCTTCACTGGCACCAGAAAATGAACACCTCTAAGTTTCATAGAAAACTAGCTGTGGAAAAACTGGAAACCATTTAAAAAATATATATTTACTTTTTTTTTAGAGAGGGGAAGGGAGGGAGAAAGAGTAGGAGAGAAACATCAATGTGTGGTTGCCTCTTGTGTGCCCCCTACTGGGAACCTGGCCTGCAGCTCAGGTATGTGCTCTGACTGGGAATAGAACTGGCAACCCTTTGGTTGACAGGCCAGTTCTCAATCCACTGAGCCACACCAGCCAGGGCTGGAAGCCATTTTGTTCAATGTCAGTCTCCTTTCTTATACATTTCAGAGCAAGCTCCTCAGTTTCTATTTAAACACTTCCAACTGTGAAAGATTTATTTTATAGAGCAGCTAATTTTGTTTTTGAAGTACTGATTGCTCAAAAGTTTTCTAAAGGCTGTCTACATGAAAGCAAACAGACCATGTTCAAGCTGAAAAATTTTTTTAAGATTTTATTTATTTATTTTTAGACAGAGGGGAAGAGAAAGAGAGAAACATTAATGTGTGGTTGCCTCCTGCATGCCCCCTACTGGGGGCCTGACCTGCAATCCAGGCACATGCCCTCACAAGGAATTGAACAGGCAACCCTTTGGTTTGCAGGCCAGCACTCAATCCACTGAGCCACACCAGCCAGGGATCAAACTGTAATTTTTGAAGTGATGAAGTCAGTCTTGTTTCTGCTGTTGAAGTTTCCTCCACAATTTTTTTGCCCACTCCCTCACACACAGAGCCTGTAGGTTATATCCTGGCTGACCATAGGAGCCCCATGCTTTACCCCTGCCTCATAAACCTTAATCCAAGCTCCTAAGATAGCACCTAACCTTCATCAGAATGCATCTATGTCAATGACTGCTTTCTTCAGGAATTTCTTTATCAGTTAAATGACAGATCACAAATCTATTACACTAATGTGACCAAATAGGCTGGTGGATTACCTCTTTCAGCAGTCTTTGCAAGATACCATAACTCTCATGCAATATTCAAATACCTCCTTGAACTTCAAATGATACCAAATGTCTATTTGAAGCAACAGCAACACCATTCCATCAGCTCCACTTCAAACTCTGTCGCAGCTAGCCTCATCTCTGGTCCATTATGCATTTCCATTTGATTGATGTGACCTCTGCAAGCCCAGGGTACTTTGACCATATCAGAATAGCACTCACGGTTCCTGTAAGAACTGGCTTCTATGTATAGACTTAATAACGACTCTTTCTTTACTTTTCCCCTGTGAAATAATCACGTTTTTATTGTTGGTTTTTTGTTTTATTCCTGAAAGAACTCCACTTAAATACATGACAACTGAATAGATGAATGACCAAGAGATGGCATTAGAACAATGATCCATGAATTCTATATACATAAAGCCTCTGTAAGATGAAAGTATAAATGTCATTAAGCAATAGAGAAGAGGAAACTATGTAACTTAGCCTGTGCACCCTTGGTAGGTGTTTTAATAGACACATCTTGAAAGGGTAGGTGACACCCTGCCCACCCATCAGGATCCAACAGACTGGTTCTATTGTCTGAGGGCTGTCCTGGCAAGTATGGCAGCCCTGATTGGAAAAAATGTTGTCCTTTGCTCTCTAAGACCTGGAGAGCACAATGTCATCAGTCTGTCTGAAATATATGATTTAACTTTTGTATAGTGGAAACTAGGTGTGGAGTTTAAGACTGATTTTTTTTTGCTGCTCAGACGTAGTTTTTAATATTCTGAGACTATGAATGCACTTTTGAATATAGGGCCTGTAATGTATTGATAAGCCAGTGTAAATGAACATTTGCCATGTTTCAACCCTTACAGGACATGGGTAACACTTCCTGAAGGAAAGAAGAGGTGAGGTGCAGCTGGAACCTGGCAGCAGATCAGAGATTCTCAAGTGTGGTGGGGTATTAGTCCCTTCATGGATGCATCAGATTCTAAATTCAGGGGTGGAGGTGCTTTTTTTGAGGATATGCTGAGAATGTGGAGCATCAGAAAGAATGTTCAACAGTATCATTGCCATTGATAGAATTTAATTTATGCAGCAATTTTATATAATAAAAAGGGAAACATTGGATATTCATGTTATAAAAAGGAATGTGGTTTAATCAGTTAAACGAACTTTGTTCTGAATTCATTCACATGGGAAGCATTGCTGTGAGAGGATTGACCTACCTACTCTTGGGTGAACAAGCCCAATTCCCAAAGATTTGGGAAATTTCTAGCAACAGAATGGAACTTGGCCTAGAGTAGAAAATTAGTAAGTGCATGCTTAATGTATCGTAGATGGCTCAGGAGCAGCCAACAGCACCACCTGCCCTAACAATGCAGCTGGGTGTTCTGACTCAGGTTTTCCCACATATACATTATAATCATGAGAACCACCTTGAACAAGTGATAAACATACAAGTGCCAGAGCCCTACCATAGGCATCCTGAATCTGAGTATCCAGAGATGGCTGTGGGATTATGTATGTTTAACTAATACCCCAGATATATCTAACAGGAGAAGAATTTACTGTAAAGTTGGTTGTTGACACAATCACCATAATCTACAGCTGGGCCTTTAAAAAAAACTTAAGAGTCCAATTTTCTTAGTTCTGCAGGGTAATTAAATTTACTCTTTTACTTAACCCATTTGTTGAACTCCTACAAAGGGTGAGAATCTAGATGATGGGATTACAAAAACAAGGAGAAAGTGATGCTGGCCATAGAAAACTTGTGGTCTAGTGAAGAGACTGACATATGCACAAAAATAAGGAAAACTGTGGTCTATTTCAGTCAGAGAGAAAAGGCAAGCGATGCTGAGACTGGACACAGGATAGCAAACTATGTATCTCTGCCTGGGTAATTGTGGAAGACTTCAGTGAGGACGAAGAGTTAGGAGTTGTAAGGAGGAAAGGGTGCTGCATGGAAAGAAAATGTACAAAGATCTCTATGCATGAGAAGGCCTACCTGCAATTCGGGGAGGCTGGGACATCTAGGGGACTGACAATCAATGAAAGCCTGTTTGTCATGGGATTTGAATTTCATCTTACAGGTGATAGGGTCAACTATATTTCATCATAATAGCAAGCTGAGGAATTGAATGATGATTTTGTTTTTTGAAAAGATAAAACTAGCACCAGGGCAGAGAAGCAATTAAGACAATGTAATTGGTGGAGATGGGGTAGGTGCCATCAGAGGACACCATAAGATCTGAGCCCTTGTCAACTTCTTGCTTCTAAATGATCATTTCTCCTTCTTGGGACCTTGGAACCAATTTGAAAGGTGTGAAACTCCCCTTAGCAGGGTGTTTAGATTCTCAGTAAAAAAAAAAAAAAGGTTTTAGCAAAAATCCAGAAAAAAGTGCTCTGTACTTTTAGTCTTAGGTAAAATTTAAAAAAATGAAACAAACAAATAAGAAAAGGCAACACCATTGGAGACTCTAGGCAATACTTTCCATCCACAACCCCTTTGGGCTGTCAATTCTCTTCCCTCTTTCTTGCTTCTACTCAGTCTATGGGGAAAAAAAAATTAACACAAACACACTTCTCTTCATGTTCAGACAATACAGCCTGAATAAAAGAGATGCAATCTGTGTAAACTCTGACAAAATTTACCATGGACTTGGGGAGATAATGATGTGTCAGTGTAGGTTCAGTTGTAACAAAAGTACCCTCCAGTGCATGATATTGATAATGGAGGAGGCTGTGTGTCTGAGGGCTGGGGGAGTATGGGGAATCTATGTACTTTCTTCTCAATTTTGCTGTGAACCTAAAAATACTCTAAAAATACAGCATATCAACTTTTTAAAAAGCAAATTTCAGGAAAGTTTATGAAGTATTGTCCTATGTTAAATATACATGTATATACTAATCAAATCATACATTTTAACAAATGTGCATTTTTATGTAAATTATATATCACTGATTGAAAAACAATATATCTATATAAAAATGTACAACTCGTATTATTTTTCAGGAGATGCTTGCCAAGGTTTTGTTCGTTTAAGAGTGCTGTGTGACTCCATGATGGAAGCACCAACACCCTTGAGTTGATGAAAGGACAGCACTTTTGAGAGTGGAGTCCCCTGTTCTATAGTCCTGAAGCTCAATCTACTTTTCTAAAAGGTAATAATGGTTTTAGTGTAAACAACTAGTGTACATAAAGAGATATGGATTCTTAATGATGCCACAACATCCTTATCAAGGACAGACTTCATGTATTAACACAGATATGTGTTTTTTTCTCCCCCTGGCAAAATGACAGCTAAAATTTTGAATTCATTTTTAACCATATTTAAAAAAAGAAAGCCTCCTTGCTTTATATGCACAACTTTTATGTGTACATTTATCATACTTTGTTAATGTAAGGTCACCCTTTTTATTAAATGAGCAAAAGATCCTTTGAAAATATTTTAAAGAACCAGACTTTCAACCACACATGTGAAATAAATACTCCACTAAGTTGTTCTTCAATTACAGAGTGCCCATGGGGCCTCCCTCAGTAAATAGACCCCCTGAAAATCCATTCACTTCTCCCCATGAGTGGCTACATGTGTTGTGAGTACTTTTGCCCATATTTATATGGTTAGATACCACCTACATCTGTATCTCCCTACATACCACCTAGACAGTTATATGTAGGATGTGCTATGCCCTAGCAGACTCTGTGAAGAATAATTAACACTCTGTGTTTGGGCATGTTCACAAAAGATCTCCGATCCCAAACAAGAAGACCCCTCAATTCTCTAGAGAAGTCTCTTGGAGAGTGTCCAGGACTGAGACTTGGCCCTCACTCCTCAGAAGTGAAAGACAGCATGCACAGTATCACCTAGCCCCTGACACTCTTTCCCTTTACACTTAATCAGCCCCAGACCTGATTAACGGATGTGCCTGGAGGGATGCTTGTCTGTGCTTGCATCCTACTTTTTCCCAGACTAAATATTCAGGCCAGCGTGGAGAGCCAGGCTGCTGTTACCATACCCATTTTGTCCCTTTCAGAGGCTCTACTCTGCAATGAGCTCTGCTGATGATAGTGCCATATACCCTGGACACTTGATCTTAGTGGGGGAAGATCCCAAAGGCATGGCCTGCATCACCAGGACATAGACTCAACAGAGACCCCAGTGATAAGCTTTGCCAGCCTGGTTACAAGAGCCACTGTCTATCTTAAGAGCAGGAGATGCTACCAAATGCTGAATGGAAAACAACTGCAGTTGCACAAAAATTATGGATCAGCGGTCCTTACACACACACACATACACACACACATGCTGAAACTAGAGGATTTAACTTTTAGCCTCAAACACAGAACAGTTGAGTTTCCTGGTAAACTTATTCTGCTGATAAAAAACTGATAATATTCATTGTTTATTAACAAGATGAGGGAATTGGTTTCTCATATACTAATGTTAGAAACTAATTTGGAGAACTCTATTTGTATAGCAGTTTGATAAAAGTTTCCAGAATCTGAAATGTGTTATATTTTGACCCAATGATTCCATTTTCAGAAATCTACTCTGTAGTATCCCTATACATGTACTCAAAGATATGTATCTGTGTCTTTTGCAACTTCACAGGATGTGATCAAACAGTAGAAAAAACTAGATATCCATTAACAAGGGGCTTCTAAATCAAAGTATAAAATATTATTTAATATTTTCTACTACATACTGGCAAAAAGTTGCTAAGGTACCTTTAAAGTGAAATAATAGCTCATACAACAATATATTTATATAATATGATTTTTGATATAACAAACTACAAACAAAACACGATGTACTTTTGAATTCATACATGCACAAACCTCCACACATGCAGTTACTAGAAGGATGTACCAAATCTGTTTTAAGAGATTACTTATGGGCCCTGGCTGGTATGGCTCAGTGGATTGAGTGTCAGCCTGCAAACCAAAGGGTCACTGGTTCAATTCCTAGTCAGGTCACATGCAGGCCAAAACATGGGCTAGGTCCTCAGTAGCAGGTGTGTGAGGGGCAACCACACATTGATGTTTCTCTCCCTCTCTCCCTTCCCTTATCTCTAAAAATAAATAAATAAATGATTCTTTATAAAAAGATTACTTATGGGAAGTGCAGTGGTATTAAAAGATGTGAAGCAAATATATCAACTTTCTCAATATTTCTGTGTTGTTACAGTTTTAATTAGCTATATTTGTGGACTGCTTTCACTTAAAATAAAAATATATCCCCCAAGCTCATATATTTCATGATTAGTGGGTCAAGACATACAAAGAAACAGGCACAAAGCGGAGATTATTACACGATGAATATCCACATCTGCATGGAAAGACAGATGTTTAACAAGTTCCTGTCAAGATGGAGGCATAGATAGACATGTTTTGCCTCCTTGCACAACCACAAAAGGAATTACAACTAAATTCCAAAACAGGTAACACCCAGGACTGTCAGAAAATTGAAACATACAGAAGTCTCAAAACCAAGAATTTAATAATCTACATTCATCTAGATGGGTAGAAGTGGTAGAGATACAGATATGGAGCAGAGAGGCCCGGAGACATGGTGTGCGTGGAGAGGCAGTGGCAGTGGTGGAATGGGAATGGGAGGTCCATATTCACGTACAGTGGATAAAAATCAGGAGAGATATCTGGGAGTGAGCAGTCCCAGCCCCAGGCCAAACCACAAAGCCTAGGATTACAGTGCCAGGAAGATAAATCCCCATAAATTCTGGCAGTAAAAACCAGTGGGTGTTAGGAAAGTGGAAGAAACTGAGATTTTCAGAAAATTTCACTTAAAGAGCCTCACGGTGTTAAAACACATGTAAGCCCACCTACTCTGGGATTCAACACCAGGGCAACAGCTGGAAGTATGCGAATACAGGGAGTGGGTGAAGTGATTGGAAATGGTCTAAGTACAGGGCAAACACCAAGAAGCTAGGCAGCAGCGCAGTCCCCTCTCTGAGCCCTCCCCACCACCCAGAGCCACAAAGTCATGAAGCAGGTTGCCCTACCCTGGTGATTACCTAAGGCTCCATCCCATACAGTTTACAGGTGCCTTCTACAGGGAGTCAAAGTACCCTCTACCTAACACACAGAAACAAACACAGGGAGGCTGCCAAATTGAGGAGACAGAAATATGGCCCACATGAAAGAACAGAACAAAACCCCAGACAAAGAACTAAACAAAACAGAGATAGCCAACCTATCAGATGTAGAATTCAAAACATTGTTGATCAGGATGATCAAAGAACTCATTGAGTATGGCAACAACATAAAGGAAGAAATGAAGGTTACATTAAGTAAAATAAAGAAAAATCTACATGGAACCAACAGTGAAGGGAAGGAAGACAGGATTCAAATCAATGATTTGGAACATAAGGAAGAAATAAACATTCAATCAGAACAGATAGAAGAAACAAAAATTCAAAAAAAAAAATGAGCTCAGTATTAGAACACTCTTGGACACCTCTAAATGTGTCAACATCAGAATCATAGGGATGCCAGAAAGAAAAGAAGAAGAACAAGAAAGTGAAACTTTATTTGAAAAAATAATGAAAGGAAACTTCCCTAATTTGGTGAAGGAAATAGACAAAAAAGTCCAGGAAACAGAGTCCCAAACAAGTTGGACCAAAAGTGAACCACACCAAGATACATCATAATTAAAATGACAAAAGGAAAAGATAAAGAGAGAATCTTAAACACAGCAAGAGAAAAGCAGAGAGCTCCTACAAAGGAGTACCCATAAGAATATCAGCTGATTTCTCAAAAGAAACTTTGCAGACCAGACAGGACTGGAAAGAAGTATTCAAAATGATGAAAAGCAAGGAACTACAACCAAGATTACTCTATCCAGCAAAGCTATCATTTACAACGGAAGGGTAGACAAAGTGCTTCTCAGATAAGGTAAAGCTAAAGGAGTTCATCCTCACCAAGCTCTTGTTATACAAAATATTAAAGGGACTTACCTAAGAAAAGAAGAAGATCAAAACTATTAACATTAAAAAGGCACCTATCACAACTATCAATTACTGAATCTAAAAAAAAAAAAATCCAGCAACCAGAACAGGAACAGAATCATAGATATTGAGATCAGTTGGAGGGTTATCAGCTGGGAGGAGGGAAGGGGGAGAATGAGGGAAAAAGTGCAGGGATTTAAAAGTACAAAATAGACAGAGGAGTGTTAAGAATAGTGCAGGAAATAAAAAAGCCAAAGAACTTAAATGCACGTCCCATGGACATGAACTGAACAGGATAGGGGGATTGCTGGAGGGAAGTGGGGTACCAGGCAGAATGTGGCAAAGGTGGAAAAAGTGGAACAGCTGTAATAACATAATCAATCAATACAATATACTAAAAAAAAGAAGTTTGATGTGCTTCATGGACATTACATGCTATAAATGCATTTCTTTACATAATTCATTTCTCTTTTCTTTCTATTTTTTGGTATTTATAAATAGTATATTGTAAATGTTTCAATAATGAGACAGCTCCTCTTTGATTTCCAAAGTACTGAAAGTCAAGCAAGAATTCCAAGCCGATCTTGAAGAATGAGGAATTTGTTCACTGAGGAGGAATCTGTCCTTGAGACAGAGGGCTTGAGCAGAAGGTGAGGCATCATCCTAATGTGTGCCACAGTATATACCCTGTGTAGTGGTTAGGACAAAAGGGAAGTGAGTGCAGAGTCACAGAACTAAGGGTCAGAGCTGGAATCTGCCTGTGATTTCAGCCCAGAGTCTGGACTCCTTACCATGTAGTGCTTTCAGATATCAGTGGAATCTTGAATGGTTAGAATATAAAGATGCTTGAAGTCAGTGAATAAAGGGAGATAATGAAAATTTGGTGAAGAAGAGAGTGTGAGAGCCTTTCTTGTAATTCCAACTGTAAGAAATGGATGTTTTTCTATCACATAGGAAGATGCACTGACAGTTCTAGCGTGCAAGCAAAAAGTACAAATCTGATTTGAATCTAAGTCTTCCAATCTGTTTTATTATTCATAAAACACCCTATATCTGGGCACTAGACAGAGACTGAAGGGATAAACTGAGCTCCTGAGCCTAAAATACTCTCCAATGTCCTCCTTATGTGCCTAGATATAATTTTATTTTTTATTTTTGACTTTTTATTTTTTTTTTCTTTAATATACTTTATTGACTATGCTAATACAGTTGTCCCATTTTCCCCCTTTATTCCCCTCCACCCTACACACAACTTCCCACCCACATTTCCCCTCTTTAGTTCATCTCCATGGGTCATATATGTAAGTTCTTTGGCTTCTACATTTCCTATACTATTCTTAACCTCCCCCTATCTTTTACCTACCATTTATGCTTCTTTCCCTGTACCTTTTACCCCTCTCTCCCCACCCACTCCCCCACTGATAACCCTCTGTGTGATCTTCATTTCTGTGATTCTATTCCTCTTCTAGTTGTTTGCTTAGTTTGTTTTTGTTTTTGTTTTAGGTTCAGTGGTTAATAATTGTGTTTGTTGTCATTTTACTGTTCCTATTTTTGATCTTTTTCTTAGATAAATCACTCTAACATTTCATATAATAAGGGCTGGGTGATGATGAACTCCTTGAACTTGACCTTATCTGGGAAGCACTTTATCTGCCCTTCCATTCTAAATGAAAGCTTGGCTGGATAGAGTAATCTTGGATGTAGGTCCTTGCCTTTCATGACTTGGAATACTTCTTTCCAGCCCCTTCTTGCCTGAAAGGTTTCTTTTGAGAAATCAACTGACAGTCTCATGGGCATCTCTTTGTAGGTTACTGTCTC
>VMDR010022004.1:0-16477 GCA_007922815.1 Macrotus californicus
ATCCCTCTTAGCCTGCAAAGTTTTTTTGAAATATCAGCTGACAGTCTTATGGGAATTCTCCTGTAGGTAACTAACCTCTTTGCTTTTCCTGCTTTTAAGATTCTCTCTTTATTTTTAACCTTTGGCATTTTAATTATGATGTGCCTTGGTGGGGGCCTCTTTGCATCCATCTTGTTTGGGACTCTGTGCTTCCTGGACTTCCATGTCTGTTTCCTTCACCACATTAGGGAAGTTTTCTTTCATTATATTTTCAAATAGATTTTTAATTTCTTGCTCTTTCTCTTCTCTTCCTGGAAACTTTATGATGTGAATATTGGACCTCTTGGAGTTGTCCAAGAGGCTGCTTATACTACCCTCATTTTTTTGGCTCCTTTTTTTTCTTGTTCTGGTTGGTTGTTTTTTGCTTCCTTATGTTGCAAATCATTGATTTGATTCTCGGCTTTATCCACTCTACTGTTGTTTCGCTATAAACTGTTCCATATTTCAAGTAGTGTATCCTTTGTTTCTGACTGAGTCTTTTTTATGCTGCTGAGGTCCTCACTAAGTTCCTTGAGCATTCTTATAACCAGTGTTTTGAACTGTGCATCTGTTAGATTGCTTATCTCCATTTTGTTTAATTCTTCTGGAGTTTTAATCTGTTCTTTCATTTGGGCCATGTTTCTTTGTCTCCTCGTTTTGGCAGCCTCCCTGTGTTTGTTTCTCAGTATTTGGTAGAGCTACTTTGAATTCATGTCTTGGTAGTGTGGCCTAATGTGGTAGGTGTCCTGTAGGATCCAGTGGCACGGCCTTCCCCATCACCCAAGCTGGGTACTCGAAGTACACCCTCCATGTGGGCTAAATACATTGTGTTCTTGTAGTTGAGCCTTGGTTGCTGTTGGCAGATCAATGGGAGGGATTTACCCAGGCCAGTCAGCTGCAAGGATAGGGTGTGACCACTGACTACCAACCTCAGCCCTCAGTGGAGGAACAGCTGTACTGGGGAAGGGTGGTGGTGCTCTGATGTGATCTGTAGCTATACACTGGATGTGGGTGCACTGGCCTTGGGGTTTTCCTGGTGGTGGTGGCCAAGGTCAGCCCCCACCTGTATTTTGCCTGGGGCACCTAGCCTGATCTATAAAGCTATCTGATATTGCTGCTACCTGTGCTCTGCTTGGAGGTTCCCAGCCAAAGCCAAACTGTGAATCTAGGCTGGCTGCTACTAGTGACAGACCTGGGACCACTTAGCAAGAGGTATGGGGGCTGGAGGTTTACTGAGGCCAACTGTTGCTTGTTTGAGAGGATTTAGGAAGCTGTGAAGTCTGAGCAAAGACCAGCCATTCGTGTGGAAAAGCAGCTTAGGTGGGCCAGTTTGTTGGGTGGGGCAAAGTGTCTGGGGATCTCCAAGGCAGGTCAAAAGATATTAGCTAGGTTGATGGAGTCTCACATATGGCACCAGCTTGCTGGCTCTGTGGGGAGAGGATTTAGAAAGGGGACAATTGCCTCTACTCATTCTGATGTCAGACACTTCAGTTCCTCCCTGTGTGCCAATGGTGCCTTTCAAGCTGCTACCCTGGTGCTGGAGTTCAGAGGGAATGAGTCTGAGTAGGTGAGTCCGTGTGTGGGTTCCCTAAGAGGAACTGCTTGGGGCTCCAGAAGTTTCTTCCACTGACTCAATCCCTGCTGGGTTTTTGCAACCAGGAGTCGTGAGGACTTATCTTCCTGGCAGTGGAATGCTGGGCTGGGGAGCCTGGTGTGGGACTGGGACTCCTTGCTCCCGAGATATCCCCCCCAAATTTTTATCCACCACACATGGGTGAGGGACTAGTCTGTTCTGCATCTGTACCTCTCCTACCAGTCTGGATGGATATAGTTTCTTTAATTCTGTGCTTGTCAGACTTCCATTCAACTCGGTTTCTGATGGTTCTGAGTGATGGTTGTAATACTTCTACTTGGCCTGATGCCTTGCTCTAACACTCAGGGTCTTAACCAGAAGATGGACTGGGTATAAGTGTGAGTTGGAGGAGGGGCCACAGAGCCTCTCTACCCCTCACTGTAACATCAGGGATGGCTCTCTCATATGCATCATGGTTAGAACATGAAAAATGAAAGACTTCCAGTGGAGTGGGGATTTGGAAGGACAGGAACAAAGGGGTCCATAGTTTCTTCTGGGTGAGTTTTCTTCTCTACTGTCCACCTACACTAGTAGTAAACTCAATGCAGGGAAGCTAAGCAGGGCAAGGGGAGAAGTAGGGAAAAGACAATGAGAAACTAGCTGCCAGGTTCTTGGTATGGTCCAAGTTTAGAGAAAAAAGGGTAAAGGGAGTCTGAGGTATTTTCATTGTCCAGCTCTGCTCACCAGGGTAAGAGAGTCAAAATGGATTTGTAGCAGAAACCTATGACTGTGAATAAAGACCGCATTTCCTTAACAAATTCTCTGTGTCACATTAGTCTTGGGAACCAAGTCCAACAGCAGGCAACTGAAAAGTGCCTTGGTGTAGTATTGTGGAGGGAACCCCAAAATTTTGAGCAGCACAATTAGCCTTGCAGCTGTCTTTTCTTTGTCATACTACTGCCATAGTTTGCATATAAAAAAGGTCAAAGCCAGGGGAGAGAAGAGTGGCCTGAGAAGTCCCCTGTGAACTTTTCTTCTTTTACAAAGGCAATATGAAGTAGTCAGTTATGAAATAAGCCTTTTAAGCTGAGTTTTCTATTCACAACACATTATTTATGCCTATTGTAAATTTAAATCCTTCTGCCTGCCTTTCTTCCCTAGGAATACTTTATTTTCTGAGACCCATCTACCACTGGTCCCCAACAAGAACCACCCAATTCAGCCAAGCTGCTCACCTTAGTTTCCCTCAAATGTACTGTAAATATCTCACCTGCAGGATTTCCGATACTTGGCCTGTCCTCTTTTTAGAAGGCCAAACTATCCTCCCATTCCTGAACACAAAGTCTCAGTAGGTCTTTGCCTCATCTCTATGATGCATTTCCATTGCTTCATCTGGGTCTGTTTTTCACCTGAACCAAAGCTGTTTACTGTATTGCTTCAGGAGCTCAGTGAAGTGTTGTGACAGGAAGTATTTCTGCAGGATATATGTTGTTCCAAAACTTAGTAAGCTACTTCGGGGCTACTTCCTGCATACATGAAGTGGACTGGGCCCAAGAGACCTACAGCTAGGTAAAGAAATTGCTGGATATCATTCATTTCCTAGAGTAAGACAAACTGGCTCCCAGGGCTGGCAGTGGAATGTGGAGGTTCTGTGAATCACAGTGACTCTTTCATGGGACGTGCCTAAAATAACAATCCTGCAGGATCTAGAGTTTATATAGTCCTTAGCATTCAAGGAGGTCATATTGCTCCTTAGTAACAAAACATGCTCTTCTTCGTATATGAACCCAACATCAATGACCCATTAGCAGTAGCATTTGCCAGCAGCAGGGATGATGCTGCACCCAATCTTTCAGTCTCTTACTGCTTGTGACTAAGAGCAGTCATTTTCCAGCCATGGTTGGGCCTTGGAGGGGAGCAAAGCTATTTGAATCACAAAGTGCCCTTCCTTAGCCTAGAACTCTAACCACCTCAGCTCACCAGCCAAAAGTGCTGTGTTCTCTCAAGACTCATGATGTTCAATTCCTGACATGACTCCTGGAGAGCAGGCTGTGGAGTCTCTCTGAATTTAAATCTTGTCTCTTCTTACTAACTTTGTAAATGACTCAACCTTCCTATGCCTCAGATTGTTCATCTGTAGAATGAAAACTGAGGTACGAAAAATAGTACCTACCCTTTAAAATTTTTATCAGGATTAGAGATAATATGTATCAAGTGCCTAGAGTGATGCCTGGCATTTACTACATTCATTGTGGCTGTTACTATTATTCACTGTTGTCCAATAACAAAACCAATAGCTGAATATGTTGCCCTGCAGGCTTTGGTTTGTCCTATAACCTGGTGCCAAGATTTTCCACATCTTCATTTGGTTATCAAATTCCTTGACAACCATGTAACACACACCTTCAGCTCTCAGCTCTGAACCCCAGTGCATTATGACATTATTTGGTGTGTTTGGAACATCGAAGGAATATTGTCTGTGCCCTCAGTGAGCTCTATATTGACCTCTGTAAAGGGGCCGAAAGGAAGGCAACTTTGGCAGTATACATACCCTATCACAGTGAGCACAGCCCAAACCCACTGCGTCTAGGCACATGCAGGCCCATTCCCCAAATGTGTTTCTAACCCAAATTTGGAAAAGCCACAATAAAAGCTTAGGGAGATATCTTATAAGGCCTTCTTGGTTTAAAAAAAAATGAAGGGTTTGGTTTCCTGAAAAGATGAGAAAAATTCCCATCTGTTAATTACCCAGAATTATGCTGGATATTGTGAGAATATCTATCTATCTATCTATCTATCTATCTATCTATCTATCTATCTATTTATCTATCTATCTATCTACCTATCTATATCTGTCTATCTATCTATCTATCTACCTACCTACCTACCTACCTATCTTCCTGTCAGTTGACTCAGGACATGGCCCCTCCACCTCAGAGAACATATGGCTGCCTGGCCAGCAGCCATAAGGAGCAAGGAAAATAGTCTGTATCTGGAATCCTAGCCTTGTCAAGGCCCCTGTGTTTATCATACCCCTGTAGCATTTTCTTTAACAAGCTACTGCAGCTCCCTCCACCACTGCTACTCCCTCCCTAACCTTATAAGTAACACCAAGGATGGCGGCAGGGTGAAGTTGTTCTTGCACCAATCTGCAGATATTGAGGCACTCCTCTGTAATGTGAGTAATAAACAGCATGTCCACAGCATGCCCATATCTGCTGGTCCTTCAGGTGGTTTTCTTTTGGACTATCATGAACACAAGTGCAGTGCAGCTCCCCGGTTTGGACCTCCTATGTTACACTACTTATCTAGTTTGTTCTCATTTTAGCTGGGTGCTGGGCCCTTAAAGAGTTTCTAGTCTAGAAAGAGTCTTGAAACAATTTTTTAAATAATGCAACAAAAGGACAAATATTGTATGATTCCCCTTATATGAAGCACCTAAAATAGTCACATTTATAGAAACAGAAAGTAAAATAATGGCTACCAGGGACTGGATAGAGGGGAAAATAGGGAGTCATTGTTTAATGGATACAAAGGTTTAGTTTGGGATGAAGTAAAAGTTCTGGAACTATATAGTGTTGATGGCTGACAACAATGTGAATATACTTAATGTCACAAAGCTATAAGCTTAAAATGGTAAATTTTGTAATAATTATATATACACAATTTTAAAAATAATGCAAGACTATAAAAAATCCCTCACATGCTAAATTATGAAAACCATGCTGAAAGTCTTTTTTGGCCATAATGAATTCAGAATAAGGAAAGCTCAAACATGGCTTCGATGAAAGGGTACAATTTGGAAAAGGAGGAGTGAGGGGAGAATTGCTGAAGCAGAGGCCCAGAAGTAGTGATGAGTATGACCTGAACAATGAGTTCAGTAATCCCACAAAAATAGGTGTGTGTACTTAAGACAGTAGTAGGAACTCTGGCTGCTTGAGTCTGATGGGGTATAACCACAAAGGGACTTGAAAACCAGCAGACATTCAAATTGGAAGCTTTGGGCACTAAGATTCATTCTAGGACTATACAATTTCATCTCTTCCTGCTGTAATCTGAACAACATCTGTAGTTAATTATATTGAGCCCATTTTTAAAAAGATTTTATTAATTTATTTTAGAGGAGAAGGGAGGTAGCAAGAGAGAGAGAGAAACATCAGTCTACTGGAAACCTGATCTGGCCCGCAACCCAGGCATGTGCCCTGACTGGGAATCAAACAGGTGACCCTTTGGTTCACAGGCTGGTGCTCAATCCATTGAGCCACAGCAGCCAGAGCATATTGAGCCCAGTTTTGATAATACATTATAATTATGTTTAAGATGTCATCATTAGAGTTCGGGGAATCTGGGTGATGGGTACAAGGGATCTCTCAACACTATTTTTGTAACTTCTTGTGAAACTATAATTACTTCAAAAAAAAAGTTGGAAAATTAACGTTTGAAAAACCAATCTGTCACCTGTGTGTGTGATAGTTTGAAAGGAGACAAAATACAGACCGCATGAGAAAAATTTGTTCCAAGCAGATATTTCCTCATTTAAACACTTAAACATGGTTCATTCACAAAAGAGGTTGGCCCTGGGTCAACAAAACTCCCTCCCACCATTCAGTCAAGGAGAAATATTGAGTTTAGTGGATTTGAGAGCCAAACGCTATGTTACTGGATGAAGATGCTTGGTCTTAGGAGTTTGAAATTGAGAATGTCTTTCTAGTCAGCCATCTAGAAGTAAGTCAGGCCCTGAACAGGCAAAGAATGACCTGTTACTTAAGAGAAAGTGAGTGACTTACCTATTTAGATGTTAGACCAGCTAAACTGGAGCTTATTCTCTAAAAAAACATAATGAAAACACCTCTAAAGTCTGCAGTCTGCTGAAACAGAACTGGGCTTGGTACAATCTTCTGCAGCAAGTAAGTAGGCATCTGGCTATAGTGTATGCCCATTGAATGATGGAGACTTAGAGGTCCATCATCCAAATATTATCTTCTTGCCCAACCAAACTCATTCAGCACCCAAAATCCACAAAATAAAAAGCTGAATTCCAACAAGCAAATTTTCTTCCACTTTCTTTCTTTGTATTTCTTTTTAGAGAACAGATGTTGGTTAGGATGAAGAGTGAGTGAAAGAACAGGAGTTGGAGGTGAAGGGAACCAAGATTTGCTAACTTTTGGGATATTGATTTTAAACTAGTTATTTTTAAAAACATTTTATTTATTTATTTTAGACAGAGAGGAAGTGTAGGGTAAGCTGAGGCAGTCTGGCTTCCTCACCCAGGTGTCTGGGCAACTAAGGGAAGCAGTGTTCCCATAGCCTTGGAGGGGACTGATAACCAGTGTTCCCATAGCTTTGAGCCTGGGTCTGATAAACTGTTCCCATAACATGAAGTGGGCTCGCATGCGCAGAATTATGTTATCTAATGTTCTGGCATTTTTCTGGCTTTGTTCCCCTCTAGTACTTAAATAAGTAGGGACTTCTCACTAGTGAGACGCACACAAGGGGACAGGGGCCACGATGTGTGCCATGCTGGGGAGCAAGGGCCCTGATTTGTGCAACGTAGAGACATGCAGCTTGCGGCAGGCGTGGCTCACCTCCCCATGGATAAAGGCATGCCAGACATCCCACCAGCTCTGTGAATATTTTTCTGTCTGCATGAATACCATGAACCTGCCCTGAACCCGCCCAGCCTTGAAGGGTTGCAACACAGGAAGGGAGGGAGAAAGACAGGGAGAGAAACATCAATGTGTGGTTGCCTCTTGTGTACCCCCTACTGGGGACCTGCCCTGCAACCCAGCCGTGTGCCCTGACTGGGTATTGAACTGTGACCCTTTGGTTTGCAGGCCAGCACTCAATCCACTGAGCCACACCAGCCAGAACATTAAGATAGTTACTAAGGAAACAAAAGACTCAGAAATAACCTCTGACTTTGCCTCTTTTCTATCCAAGAGATTAAGATGGAAAGACCTGCTTCAGGGAAAGAAATCTTGGCTTATTGAATTTAGCATAATTTTAGTTAAGTATGGAAGAAGATGCCAATCAGAAAAATGTAGCTAGATCACCCTCTGTGTCACATTGAAGCAAAAATTTGTCTGCCAGGTATGTTCTGCTCTTCCTAAATTAGGTATAGATTGCCCACTCTGACTTTTGAAATCTAAAATCCTATCCCCTCCTTTTCTCCTTTGTCCAAAATGGCATATATAACTGATTTTGCATCACTATCTTTGGAATTTCCATACCTATGTGAATTCCCTGTACACATGTATTAAAATATGATTTTCTCCTGTCAATCTGTCTCAGTTAGATTATTAGCCCAGCTAGAAGAATTAAGGAAAAGTATTATTATTGTTGTTGTTGTTATTAGTTTCCATAGAGGGCATCCTTCCAGATCATGTTTCTTAATAGGTAGCTAGCCCATCCTCCTTCTGCCATGCCCTCAGCCAATTGGGATCTCTGATGAGCCACTTGGAATAAATCGTGCCAGTTGGCTTCAGTTGGTTGCCCAGATAAAGCCAAAAGTGGAAATGGGAGGGTTATAAAGTGAAAGCCCTTTTCAAATTCCACTTGCCCTTCCTAAGGTTTATACCCTTCATCCCATCTGGTTTTTTGCTTTAGCATTTCTTTGGCGGTGGGGTGGGGGGAGGGGTGCTGGGGAGGCAGGCTTCTGCTGCTCATTGAGTTTGTTTTCAGCCTTGCAGAGCTGCTGGCTTCCTTAACACTTCTGAAGCAGGTCAATTATCTTGATTGTTTCTGTTTGGGCTGCGGAATTAAACCAGCCAGTCATGAATACACAGAGGATTTATCACTTAATAGCTAAACTGCTTGAGTCATTAAGGAATAGTAGAAAACAGCCAAGTAATTGTTAACCTTGCAGAAAATGTAACTGAGGAGATGGCCCTTGCTTCCTGTTGTATCCTTGAATGTTCCCCTCTGTGAAAGGATGGCTTGTTTTGCCTTTCTGGCCTTGGGGGTCAGACACGGTTTGGGGTGATGTAAGGGGCATGACAGGGTGAAGGAAAAGCACAGAGGCCTGTTTAGGACTTCTGAGAGCTATACTTTAGGGTTTTGCATACCCTTCCAGACTAGTGTTACATAGGGTTTGCTCCTAAAGTATTTGCATGATTTCCTGGGCAGGTATTTGCATTCACCTGGGCAGGTTTCTGGGCCCCAATCCTTCCCACTACTCCTGTGTGGCTCCAGGGAGAGGACAGAGTGAGTTTACTAAGGGACTCAAAACTTTAATGCATTCTAACATCTAAAACTGGGTAGATTCTCATTCAGCCCCTGGCCCATGAGGGTCCTTGACCCTGAGCTATATCAGTACCTCTGCAGAGCAGAACAGTGGATCCCAAGGCCAGGCTACACATCAGGCCAAAGTAAATAACTGTTCACTCTTAAACTGTATGCTGGGTTGGTGGTGGGAATGCTGGGTTTATGAATAAGAGAAATCCTTGAGTACCTGCTAGCAGTTGACTGCAATTTGCCCTGCTATCAGCCTGTGGTCTTTCTCCTGTTAACACACTGGGTTTCAAAATCAGCCCTGTGGTGTATGCACTCCCTTAGAGAAAGAAATAAATGAACATCAGAAAAGTTCCACCTGTACTAGGTGAAGGCATTTCTTCAAATATTCCCAAAGCCCCTGCTAGAGCGCTTGAGACAAATAAAAGGGGCACTTGACTCTACCCCTCCCCCCCCGAGCCATCCATGAATATCTATCCCTTCAGGATTGCCAGGAAATGCACATGGGCCTCATTCTAACTAAATTGACCCCAAAACCAGGCTACATAAATGGCCAAAACAAAAAGTTACTTTTTAATCTCACTCCATACTCAACTACATTGTCCAGCCAAGCTTCCTGGTTAAGTTTGCAGCAAAGGTGGCAGATGGCAACAACAATATAGCCAGAGCAGCAGTCTCTGCAAAATCAGGTAATAGTTGTTTACAGCAGAAGTGAGACCCCTTCCTTGTTCCTACAGGTTGCTTGAGAAAAATATTAGTCCCTTCAGTCCTTCCAGGCAGCAGCATAGTCCTTTGTGTTCTCTTCAGCTCCAGTCAAAGGTGCCTGGAGCTCTTGTCCCTCAGCTGCGTGCTGGGGAATCTTTACTAGGAAAGGTCCAGTTTCCTCAGCATCTCCCCCAACGCTGGGTGATTCATCTCCAACACGTCCACCTTGGAGAAGTCTTTTTGTTCCCCTCATTCGTTTATTTTGACTATTTGCTGATTACATATTAAAGTAGAAATTTTACATTCACCAGCAAGAATTAACAAGCAGGAAAATGTCACCCATGTATGTCCCCACAATCGAAGAGTAACAATAACATAGTAGCATATTTATCCCCCAGCCTTTATTGCTGCACATTTTCTTCACATGGTTGAGATCTTAGTACCTCAAAATGACAGTTTTATTGCCTGCTTTTTTCCCTTAAGTAGCATTTTCTCATGACTTTAAGATTCTTTATAATTATAATTTTAAATGGGGTATCATAGTGTCTTATGTATGCACTGCCATTTATATAAATTTTAAGACAACAGTGCTAGACTTTTCCATGAAATTTAGTGCTGCAAGATAAAATAATAAAAGGCAATATTGTTTGAGGGCCTGTTATTTGCCATGTACTCTTCTAAGTGCATCACAGCCATTAACTCAATCCTCACACAGATCTACAAAATAGGTGCTATTATTATCCCCAGGTGATACAAGCACAACTTGGGGCACAAAAGACAAGAGTAACTTGCTAAGAGGAACACAGGTAGTGAGTGGCAAAGCTGAGTTTTGAACCCAGGCATTATATCTCTAGAATCTGTGCTCTTAACAGCTGTAAACTAGCCAATCCAGAATAAAATGCAATCATTAATGCAGTTTACAATCTAATATACAATAACATTTTTCAGTCAAGGGAAGTGTCTTCAGTGTGTAACACATGTCCTGTATTGGTTTAAACCCTATATTCATAACACTGTTTATCAGCCATGAGTAACAGATCTTTCCCAAGGTTGCGAAGAATCTTATGGGAAAGACGATAACACAAAAAGGCATTTTTCTTCTCTAGTGTTAGTCTGTAAGTACCAATTATACTGGATCTACTGCATATAAACTGAAAACTTAATTATGAAATTGTCCATCAAGAGAGTAATTGTGATATTACATAAAACAAGGGAAATTTTCCATTTTTGTAGTGAGCCTCTCTTTCTTCAGAGTAGCCTTTTAAACACCTCTTTCCCTACCAAATGTAGATGGCTGCACTTCTAGAACTCAGTGTACTCCTTAGTTTTCCTTTTCTCTTTTGCTTCTTAAGACCCTCCCCATTTCCCCATCCAGATGGTCTCAGATGCAGCACTTATCTTCTCTGGCCCCAGCATTCTCATCATCAAAATACTGGGTGTGGGCTTTGGTCAAGGTCAAGTATCCATCCACTCTTGTAAGCAGAGCTCCTTCCAATAACAGCAGTCATCCTCTCTAGATAGTCTAGATAGTTGTCCTGCCTAGGTAAATTCATCACCGTGCATTCCCAGCAGTACTGATACCTTGGGGATCGCTCTGGTTTCTCCAACCATAACAGTGTTCCACGATTTGCTCTTTTCTGCTCTGCACTTGTTCCTCATCTCCCACCTCAGGCCTCCTCCTGGTTTGGCTCACCTTGGAATGGATGTCTTTCAAGGGAAGGAACTTCCTCAAAGGAAGCCTGCTGTGGAGCTGTTGCTGAGAAGGGGGCACTAGCCGGGACCCTCACACGCCAAGGAAGAATGGGTTTTGTTTCTTTCTCACTGTTCTGCAGTTGAGGGCACCTGTTTTTCCTTTCATTCACCACCATACTTGCAGTAGAAGAGTTCCCCTGAAAAAGACTCTGAACCGGACCTGTGGTTGTAAATGATGCCCATGCCTGTACTGTCAGAGGCCAAGGACCAGCCAAGTCACTCTTCTCCTTCCTATTTTTACTATTCCAACTACTTTTCTGCCCTATGTTTCTCTTACTGTTAACAGTGAGGGGAGTGCCCTCCGATGTAGCTTGGTCCAGAGCCACAGCTGATGTTGGGACACCAGCCTGGGTGCTCTGATATGAAGTACCAATGAAGTTTTCATCCATCTCACACTTTTGACTCCTGCTTCTATGCCCCATGTTGACTTCACTGATAGCAGATGCTGAAGCTCCTGCAAAAGGTGTCTGTACCTTAGCTGGGCCCGTGAAAGATACCCAAGCTTGTACTGTCAGGGGCCAAGGACTACCCACAATATTTTTGTCCTTTTGATTTCTCTCTTTATGGCTGCTTGTCTGCCCTACTATTATCTCTTCATTGACTGCTGGAGAGGCCCCTTCTGGAGAGGGCTGAAATGAGCTTGCTGCTAGCCACAGAGCACGAGAAGGTGCCATGCAAGGCTTAGTGAGAACTGATATATTTTTCTTCTCATCACTCCCCACTCGCTCCCTCTCTTCACTCCCTACATTGACTCTAGTATTCGCCTCCATAACACAAGAGAAACCCAGAACTGGGGCGGCAGAAGATGCCCGAGTCTGTAGTATCAGAGGCCAAGGAATAGACGTAACACTTTTCTTCTTTATATTTCTCCCTTTGCGACTGTTTTTATTTCTTATATTTCTCCTGCTGTTAGTCCCCTGCAGTGCAGCATGAATAGGAGTCACATGTGGGCATAGAGCATGAGACCCTGCACTTGGATACAAACTAAGAACAGATCTTTTTTCCACCTCATCACTCTCTGCTTGACCCATGCTTTTCTGCCCCACATTTTCCCCATTACTTTCAGGGAGAGTTGCATCTTTAAGTGGAGTCTGAACTTCAGGCAGGGGTCCTGCTGGTGCTATGACTGAATCTGCATCACTTGCCTGGGTCGTCAGGGCCTCCATGTGAGCTAAGATGACTTTATCCATGTTGTTTCCTCCACCTTCCACTTTTCTTGGCTTTTATTTCTGGATCAGGTAATGTTTGCCTGTAGCAGAGAAAGCAAATGCAATCCAAGAGACAAATGTGAGCCAAGGCTAAAAAGACATTCCTTCTGGAAGCAGACTATCAAGCATCAGGTCTGGGACTAAAGTTGAGATAGGCCCCAAGGATAACTGGAACAATTTGGGAAAAGAGCAGATGGAAGAGGTGATGAACAAGGTGAGGGTATTCTCAGACTCCTGATCTCATTGGCAGCTGGCTCATTCCTACAGTGCTAGATTCATCACAACCTCCCACTAAATGCTCAATTCCTAGTATAGTACATCTACAGGTGACAGGGTTCCTGGATGCTCACAATATACTGATGGGTGGAGAAATTTTCAGTCTTCATCAGCCTTTGATATCAGCCTTGCTTTCTTTGCAAGTAGAGGACAGCACTGAGAAAAAAAAACCAACAACATAGAGATATTTGGATAAAAGTTTCCATGTGCACTTAAGCGGTATAGAGACATCAGTTAATGGTCACATATAGAGATTACTATTGTTGGTGTTACCTTTTGATACTTCAGATAGCTTCAACGAGTCCAAATCGTAGGAAAGAACTCTGAGTTTGAACCTATAAAATCAGAGAAAGAAAGAATCATCAAAGTCAGCCTGACCAGGTGCCCCTGGCTGCCAGTCTGAGCAGACTCTTACCTGGCTATCCTAGAAATGTTCTGTCAGAGTTTCTTCTTGAGCTCTCCCTTTTTGATCCTGGGTAGAAAAATTGGTATAAACACCAACGACTCAGAGTCTACCTTGTTTGGTAACACATCTTTATCAACTGGTGAAGGAATCCCGTTCAGTTCAGTAAAGTATTAGCATTTCGTTCTCCGTTACTGACATCTGCTTCTTTGCAAATTGAAAATCCAGATCTGGGCTCGAGCTCTCATCCCGTTAGCCAGTACAATCAGTCTTCATGCGTTTTAGATAAGCCGAACTAAAGAGACAGTTACTATTTCTCAAATTTATAAACTTGCTAGTCTTATTGCAAATTCCAGTCCTTTTAAAGCTTTCTACTGCACTATGTATGTGCATGTGACATAATCTTGGAGTCGGCTAATTATTGACATAATATCCTTTCTCTCTGAGCAAACATTTTTTGTTGATCTTTTGAGCAAAAAAGAAACAATAAGAATAAAATGAGGGATAAAATTCTCTTTCTTTAGTTATGACTGACACAGAGAGCTCAATGTGGCCCCTGTGTTTTCCATTGATAAGAGAGCATAATCACACAACAGAACAAAATGAGGTCTGGCATTGACCTAGTAAGGTTATAAATGGAAAACTTGTTTTCATTTTTTATCTGGAATATGTTTTTATCTAGAACAAGAGATGTGCCAGTGCCTGTGTGAATGTGGTGTTCCCAGAAGAAATGGGGGAGGGTCCTCTGGACCTTCACTTAAGGTGCTACTAAGGGCCTAGAACTATTTTGCCCACATGATATTTGTACTCAATTCCCTTTTCCCTGATGCAAGATTGTGGAATGACACAGCAAAAATGCCATACACAGATTATCTAGCATGGTTTCTACTCTTTAAACATCAACCCTGATGCAAAGGTTGTCTTTTTCACAGCTCCCTGCATAGGTTAAACTAGTTGCAGTGCTAAGGTTAGCTTAGTGCATGACAAATGCAATAATTTTCACTAGATGGAAGCTAGCTATGGCTGCCAAGATGCCACAGAAGGTGAAATTTACCTTGCTCAATCAGTAGATTCCAAGGTCAAAAGCCCACACTGGGAGTGGGTCTGTAGTCCAGTGGTGGTTGTACATTAACGCAGCACACAGAGCCAGGTCTCTGTCTATACCTCTACTGTCTCCACTGGAACATCCATTTTCCTAACTGTCTTTATCCATGCAAGATAACCTGTTCCCTGAACCTCATGTGCAGGATGACCGCCTATGTCAGCCTCCTTAGATTTTCCTCTGGCATGGTGACCCTTCTGTTCACATAGATTCATTCATTGATTCAACAATATTTACTGACCGGTTATATGCCAAGCATGAGACTAGGTGCAGGAGAGAACTGTATATACTTAGGTTTTGGGTTATTAATTACAATCACATTCTGGTTTGTTTTCTCTGTGTTTACTACCTTAATTGGAGTTTTACATGTATCCAAACCTCAAGTCACATATTTACAGCATTCTCTTGGTTGGCTCTCATAAACAGTTAATGACATGACTTGTGTGGGGATTGTACTAGTTTAATCATCAAAAGCCAGCCTAATTATTTACCCTTTTTCCAGGTTATTGTGGCCTCCACACTGTTTTCCCCCTTATTGGTAATAAATATCTCTGGTTTTTGAATAGGAAGAGAATAACTCTTGATGCCAGTATCATACTTCTGCATTGTGCTATTACCACTCTGTTTTCAACTTTTCAGTTAAGGGGTAACAACTGTTTGATTCCCATTTATCTGTGTGTTACATGAAAGTCTAATTTACATGTGCTGTGGTGTAAGAATTTTCTGATATCCCTCCTTTGATGTGCAGAAACCTATCACAGTAGGCCTAACAGGCAGGGTCCTGTGAGGGACAAAGATTTAAATCATATCCTAAGGGGATTGAAAGCCAGGAAAAACACGCATATCATTTAGGATTCTTTCATTCCAAGCATCAACAACAAAGATCCAAGTAGGCAATTTATAGCTCACTATAAGCTTAAATGTTCAGTGGTACAATTGACATCATGCACAGCTTAATCCAAAGTGCAAATTATTTCACCAAGAGCCATCAAGAGAGAATTCCCCTGGGTTGAGTTTTCTTTTTCAGGATCTGACTGGAAACTCCTGGTACCTTCAGTCTCACAATGCTTAAATCCAGCAGTAGCATTTGCTTTCCTGGTAGAGCAATGGAAGCCCCTAAATTAAGTCTTATTGGCACTAATTGGCCTGACATGGGTCATGTGTCCATCACTGAACCAATTGTGGATGAAATGTCCAAATACTGGGTCTCATCAAAGTCCAGAGGGGACCTGGAAAGTAAGAATGAAGTACATAATCAGAAATGATTGAGAAGACGGAAGGCAAAGAATGGGGAAAAAAGCATAGGGAAGTGAAAAGAAAAGAAAAAAACCTAAAGCAGTTCCTGAGTAGGAATTTAGGCACACACATTAACTTAAAAAAAATAGGTTTATTGATACATGTTTCACATACCATAAAATTCACCCTTTAAAATGGTTTTTAGTATGTTTGTAGATTTGTGCACTGATCACCACTACCTAATACCAGTACATATTCATTACCCCAAAAGGAAACCCCATGTCTATTAGCAGTCATGTCCTATTTTCTCCCTTCCCCTCACCTCAGCCTCTGACAACCACTCATCTCTTTTCTGTTTCTATTTTGATTCTGTTGCCTATTCTGGACATTTTATATAAATGAAATGTGCCTACAATATGTGCTATTTTATATCTGGCTTCCTTCACATAGCAAACTGTTTTCAAGGTTTCACCCGTGTTGTAGCATGTATCAGTATTTCATTCCTTTTTATGGCCAATTAATATTTCATTATAGGAATGCATCACATTTTCTTTATAGATTCATCAGTTCATGAACATTTGAGTTATTCCAACTTTTGGCTATTATGAATAATGCTGCTATGAATATTTGTGTACAGGTTTTTGGGTGGGCTTATGTTTTCAATTCTGTTGGGTATATATTTGTCATGGAATGGCTGGATTATATGGTAACTTGATGTTTAACAATTTGAGGACCTGCTAGACTATTTTCCACACTGGCTTCTGGGATGTACCAGGCACTACTTTATCCACTTTACGTAAATTATCTCGCATCATACTTACAACATCATACTAAGAAGTCAAATGGCTTGCCCAAGGTCACATACTTTCAAGGTGTCCTGACCATTGTCTGCTTTCTTTCTTTCTTTCTTTCTTTCTTTCTTTCTTTCTTTCTTTCTTTCTTTCTTTCTTTCTTTCTTTCTTTCTTTCTTCTTT
>VMDR010022005.1:0-16492 GCA_007922815.1 Macrotus californicus
ATGTAACTGGAAGCCAAAGAACTCATATATATGACCCATGGACATGAACTAAAGAGGGGGAGTGAGGGGGGAAGGGGTGTGCAGGGAGGGGGGTGGGGGGAAGAGATGGGACAACTGTAATAGTATAATCAATAAAATATATTAAAAAAAAAAGGCACAACCATCAAAAAAAAATCTGTATTGTATCTGATGTGAAAAAGACCTGCTACATTTCCAAGAAAACCATTTGTGGTAAATCCTACATGAGAGCAGAGCTGGACTTCACTTAACTCTGATCTGGCTATGAGATGCGCCTTTGAATAACCAGGAGAGCCTTTCCGCCCTGGTTGAAGTTCATTTCTACCCTGTAGTGTAGCATAGAACCCAAAATTCGGAATCTCCTCAGAAATCACTTAGTATTTATGGAGCATTTACTGAGCATTTAGTGTTACTGAGTTTTAATAGTCCTGAAATCACCTCAGTACTATTGAGGATAGTATAGGGTATAAACAACAGCAAAGGAATAAACTTATATTTTCTGCCTTATAAGACATGAGAACCTAGTTGAAGAAATGGGACAGTCATAACAAACAAATTAACTAGTTTTTACCCTCAAGTAATAAATAACCAAGATCAGAATACAGATGTTTGATTTATAGTTCTAAATTTTGATGCAGTTTTCTACTCAAAAATTATTAATGGTTTCCAGTTACATCCAGGAAAAAGCCCAAACCAAGAGTCTGCTAAGTGAGAGGTGGCAATGCGACTCATCTACCCGGGCTGCAGGTTATAAAGGGGTGCACTGTCTGCGGAGAACTTAGAAACAATAACAAAACCGATTCAAAGTTGGTCTGCTTTCTAATATCACCGTGTCCTAGTAATCTGAATGTCGATCAAGGAGTCCTTGGAAAAACATCTGTTGTTGGTTTAAAGACTAAACAATATCTCTTATTACTGTTGAGTTTTAATAATACACGTAAGCTTCAAATTAGAACATTTTTTATTACTTTCCCTTTAAGAAAGACTGTATTGTATGTAGATGTTAATTCAGAGAATTGCCAGTTACGTAACAGGTGCATGATCACCCAAACTCTGCTACTCACTTCCATTTCTAGAGTATTTAGTACTTTGATCCTACGTATCCTTGTTTAGACGGTAGATACAAGCTAAACCTTGATAGCTCAGAAGTTACAGGGGATGATGGATGTTAAAAGGATCAGTCTAGCTTCAGTGCTACAGTCAGACTGTAGAGGGTGCACAGTCAGAAGTGAGGACATCAGATATGAAGCCATTGCAATAATCCAGGTTGGAGAAGACAGTAACCGGAGCAGGGCTGTGGCAATGGGCAGCAAGAAGTGGCCAGTTCTGGATGTTTGTTTAAGTCAGACTGGACAGGTATCACTGCAGGCTGGTTGTGGGGGTCTGAAAATGATACCTCAGTTGCCATTCACTGAGATCAGAAAGACAGCAGAGAGAGTGGATGGAAAGGAGTGATGAAATGAGGAAGAGAATGTCAGCTCTCGGCTCGAGCATGCTCAGTTTAAGACATGTATTTGACATCCAGATACAAGTGCGGCGGAAGCAGCCAGATGCATGGATCCGGAGTTAGCCAAGAGGTCCAGCATAGAGGTGCAACAGAGTTTAAAGTCACGCAGCCCCCCTTTCAGCCTCTACCCACCAAGAACTTACACACAAAGGGGGAAATACATCATCGTCCTGTGAAATTAAACTTACATATCAATACATAGTGGCTCAGAAGACAGCCTTAGAACAAGCCTCCCTTTGTCCTAATCAGACAACCTTCAGATAATGATTTGTCCCCACATATGTCCCCCAGGAGGGAGAAAATGTACTAGTTATGTTGATGCGAGCGTTCTAGATTTGTGGCAATTGGATTTCTCATCACAGATGGCTGAGCGGTACTCAGCTTTAGACATCACTGTTGTGACTCTCTGTGGTTAATAGAGTCCATTCCTGGGAATGGTCCACGCCTACAGTGCTAACAAAACCAGTTTCAAGATTCTGCAAATCCTGGCAAATCCACCAGAGACGGTCACCCTTTGAGGTCTCCCAAGAGCTTCCACTGATCACATCCATTTGTATTACTCTTTGTGTACCTTATGCTGACTTAACTTGGAAAATTCCAGAGTGAGCTTTTCTAACAGTAAGTGCTCATAAACAAGTGTGGTTGGTGATTCATTGTACAGACCATTAAATAAGAAATTTATGTTGTAAGGTTTTCTTAAAAAAAAACAAAAAAAGAATTCTGGGCGCTAGCTGGGTAGCTTGACCAATCAATGTCTAAATAAGTAGAACAACAAAATCAATCTCTCCCCCCCTCCCCCCCTCCCTCTATGCTTCCTTCTCTTCCTCTTCCACTCCCTCTTTCTCTAAAATCAATAAATTAAAAAAAAACAATTTCTGGTAGAACTACAATTTTGCTCAGTTCGTATAGAGAAAATGGGTTACGAGAGGGGTTCGAAATTGGAAGGACACTTGGAAATTTGGGTCCAACAGGGATACCAGAGAGGACTGATGACAAAAGTAACCCTCAGCTTCAACTCTACGGACACTTGAAATGTGTATAAAACTGCCGCACCTTCAAGGTGATGAAAGTTCTCCAACGTGCAACAGCTGAAAAAATAGAAGCAATCTCAGACATGTTTGAAGGGTGAAATCACTCCTGCTGGCTAATTTAAAGTGCCAAAGAGTATTTCATTAATTCATCTGCACACATCTCTTATGTGTCACGACTTCAACGTGTTACGAACGATTGAGGAATTTTAGCTTGCCAAAAAAACAATAATTATTTAAGATCATAAAAATATAAAAGATTGACTCTTGCACACGAGATCCTCAGACCTCATTCATCGTACAGCTGTACATTTGTACACTCTCACCAACCTCTCCCTATTTCCCTCACCCCCCTGGCCCCTGGCAACCACCATCTTACCCTATTTCTATGAGTTTGGCCTTTTGTGAAGAGTAGAACTTAAATGTTCTCAGCAAAAGCAATAATAGTTTTTAAAAAGATAAATATGTGAGGGGATGGATGGAGGGAATCCTTTCTTAGCAAGTACGTATGTCAAATCATCACTATGTAAACTTGAATATCTTATCATTCTTTTGTCAGTTATACCCAATAAAGCTGGAAAGACATAAAAATAAAATATTGACTTTTACATTTATGTCTTTAATTGAACCCTTTTCTGTTTGCTTAGGCTATTTTTTATTTATTTCATGCTTTTTTTTTTTCTCTCTACTAAGTACCTATTTTAGAATGGAAAAAATCTGGGTGAACCTAATTGTCCCATTAGAACTCTTCTATAGGAAAAGGAAATATTAAAATGTGTAAATACATAAATACACACATTCACATACATCCATACCTCTGTACATACATACATACATACATACATGTGTGTATGTCTACACACATAGACTAGTTATGATCTCACTTCTGGCTACAACAAAAGCAGGAGGAAGTCCAATCTATACTCAGGCTCTAGTTAAGGAGGTGCTTGAGCGCTGTCAAAGTTGGCTCTTTTTATTTGAACATACAGTGTCCCTTGGTATCCACGGGGCATTGGTTCCAGAACATTCCCCAGATGCCAAAACCCATGGATGCTCAAGTCTCTTCTATAAAATGACATAGCATTTGCTTATATAACCTATACATACCCTCCTGTCTACTTTAAATCTCTCTGGGTTACTTATAATACCTGATACAATGTAAATGCTATGCAAATAGTAGTTATACTCTATTGTTTAGGAAATAATGGCAAGGAAAAAGGTCTGTACAAGTTCAGTACAGAAATAACCAGAGTCAGCCCAACCACATCATTAGCAACAATGTAATTTTTGGGGAATACTTTTGATCCACAGTTGGTGGAAGCTGCAGATATGGAACCCGCAGCTAGGGAAGGCCTAGCGTGTGCTATGAAGGACTTTGTGTGTATACACATGGGAGGGAGATCCATGGATGGTTTGGCCAGATTCTCAAAAGAATACACAGGTAGGGGGTTTTAAAAAATGACTTTACCGAGGTACCATCTCTTCTGCAGAAAAGTCTTTTACACTGCTATTTTTTAAAGTATTTGAGTATCTAACTTAAAATAGATAAATTAGAGCCTGAAGTAATCCACACTGCAAAGGAATTCTGCATTTCAGCCTCTTTTCAAGTATTTGTTTATAGTCATAAATACATAGTTAAGATAAGAGTCTATGAAGTGAAAGTATTCCCTAGTAAAACAAATTTTAACTTACAATGACTATGAAAAGTTGGTGTTTTTGTGTCCTGATCTGCCCCCATCCCCATTTTCCTGGAAGTAAGGTGAATTACAAGAGGATATGACTTATACTTGACATGTAAAAATCCTATTAGTCTCCTGCACCATACACCTAATTAAAATTAGCAAGATCTCTCCAAAAAACCTCAAAATATGAACTTCATTCCCAGGAAGAATTTCCTAGGGTCTAAGATCTGGTTTGTAAATTCAGGAACCTGATTTCAACTGAGATTAGATGGATTGGGGGTAGAAAAGTTACTTTCTTTGGGGCAGACACACATACATTAAAGCCCCAAACTAATAATGCCAAGTCATATATGTACAAGGAGGAGAAATCAGAGCATTCATGACCACATGACTTCTCCATTGGCGTCTAGTGGCAGACTTGTTCTGGAATTCAAATCATAATTGAACGCCTGCTTTGATGGCTACCATCAAATAGCACTCACATGCAGGCCCCATGCAAAGAACTTTAAAATTGGACCTCTTTTAATTTTTTCTATAACCTATAAGTATTTAGATTTTTTTTTTTTTTTTTTTTTTAGCGATCTTAAGTATTTAGATTTTAAAGTAAGTAACTGACACATTGCTAGTAAGTATGAGATTTTTTTTAAAAAAGGCACAGGACTCCAAATCTCATACTCTTAAACACTGTAAGATTATAATATAGGGCAATTTCTTTGGGCACTCATTACCCTTCATTCCAACTTTGAAAGAAATCTTAAGTTCCAATTGGCCTAGGGAGGGAGAGAGAGAGAAAGAGAGGGAGAAGGGGAGGAAGGGGAGGAAGGGGAGGAAGGGGAGGAAGGGGAGGAAGGGAGGGAAAGAAGAAGGGGAGAGTAGGAAGGGAAGGAGAGGGGAATAAATATATTAGATTTTGAGCTATTCTAAGGGCCTACTTAGGTCCTAGTAATTTGAAGTGATTCAACGGATTTCAAGCATAACTTTGACTATGCACAATTTTCAAATTATGTCCTGGTTTAAGGTGTCCCTCTGCACTTAAAATGTAAATCCACTGTACGATTATGTGCTTGCTGAGCTTGGAAACAAGATAGAGGACGCGATTTCCATGCGTGAAACACAACATCCTCTGATTAACCCCATAGTCGAAGTGTTCTCATCAATGAGATGGATAATCTCCTGGTCTTTAGACTACAATTCTTTTCTTCACTAATCAGGAGGACCACATAGCACCAAACAGACCATAACTCAGCTGGCCGAGGTGCCCCCATTTTTGGCCAGAACTTGGATGGGCACTGCAAATACTTCCCTTTAACGACTTAACTAGCTATGTGCTTCCACATCGGTTTGCACCCACTCTGATTGACACATTATTTACATATTTTAACATGTAGTCAAGTTACAGGCAAGTTGCACCGACCCCCATGCCATTCAGCCACTAAAAGGGCCCTTTTATATATATCTCTGCTCTGATTATGTGTTGATTTTAAAGCGAAGTTTTCAAGATCTCATCATATTTTCCATATTTCCAAATAGCCTCCTAAGAACTAATAACTATTCAAAAACAAGAAACTTTTGAGAGCGTACATTCAAATGTCACATAATAGTGCTTTAAGTGCATTCAACAAGGAGATAAACTGGAGGATTTTAAAGGCCCTGTTATTTGGAGGTTCCCCAAGGCATAAATTCTGGTGACAATGTATGCTTCAGGCAGTCAAAAAGAGAAGCCATCGATGGACCAAAATGACTGGGAAACGCTTTATGGAGGTGGTAAAACTTCAACATTATACAGCTTTTAAAATCTGGCACCATGCACAAAAACCTCAGTAACACTAACTCTTTCCAGATTCCCTCTAATCTTCAGAAAGGACCTTTCAATTTATAGCAGGCTGGATTTTACTGGTAACGTTAGCAATAATATAGGTGAATATTCAGCACTTGCCAAACATCTTCAGTCACCCTTTTAAATTGCAGTAAAGTTTTATTAGCTCCCACAACTAAATCATCACTGCAGAGATGGGAGTTGGAAACAACCGTACAAATCTGAGGAGGTCCTAAGGGGAAAAGAGAAAAGGAAAGCAAGAATCCAGATTGGGGAAATAAATGAAAGCAGTGGAAGAAGCCAGACACAATCAGACTCATCAGCTTTCCTACAGGGAACCTGGACGGCTGAAAAGGACGAGACTGCAAAGGAAAGGACCTACGGAGGCAGGAGGGGGACATTTTCAACGTTGTGGTGGCAGGGGCGAGGCCAAGGAGGCAGAAAATAAAAGAAAAGCAGCCAACTCAGAGCCTACTGAGGTCTTTGTAATAAATACTGTTTCTATTTATTCCAGAGCTAATTTTCACAGTTTATTAACAACTGAAGAAAGAATGAAAGTGATTTATGGCCCAAAAAGGGATGTTCTATTAAGTCAATAAACATTTAAGTACAGTCATTTTACCAAAATAGTGGGTTCTCTATTAGATACACATGGGCGAAAGGTATGTTTCCTGCCTATAATCCTTCACAAGGCCAGGTTCAAACAACTATAGCACACATGCATTTCGCATTTGCTATCATAAACTAAGATAATATGTCCTCTCTGTTTCACCCCGAGTAAATTGTTTTTTTTTTTTTTGAGCAGGGGGACAGTTCTGGTTCTCTGCCTGAAAAGCAATAGAGAGATGCCTCAGCAAAAGATACTAAAATGTAAGCGTTCCCCCAAATCACTTTTATTCAGGGACAGACCTGGGTTCTGCTGGCCTATCTTTAGGGTGTCCAACCTTTTGGCATCTCTGGGCCACACTGGAAGAAGAAGAGCTGTCTTGGGCCACACATTAAATACACAAACAGGAATAAAAACCGATGACCAAAAAGAAAAGATTTTAAGCAAATGTACGATTGTATGCTGGGCCGCATTCATAGCCATCCTGGGCTGCGTGCGGCCCACAGGCCACGGGGTTGGACACCCTTTTAGGCTTATATACTTTGGGGGCCTTCTTTTAAAAAAGAATGCAAAATCACAACTATAAGAGTAGGTACAAAAATAGTTATCTGCAATAAAAAAACAGTTCACATACATTTAAAATTATTAAAAGCTGACAAATACTGCAAATCCCACAAAATCTAGAAATGAATGACAATTGTGTTATTGTTAACTAATTGACAAGAGTGGATGAGGCTTTCTCCCCTGTATTTTCGGCTGCATGCTCTTTGAATGACTATTCCCATGACAAAAAAAAGTGTAATATTTTCTAAAGAGAGAACAGAAAGATAGTTCAGTCTTTCTCTGATATCATTTATCAAAAAATTTTTTACTTTTATCTGAGACTCCTTATAACTTTCAGCTTCATTATACTGATATACTTGATGTTTCAGTCCATACACTGATACACTACAGATCTAAACTAGCCTGTCACCCCCATGTCACTAGACACAGGACACATGTCAGAAGGGAAGTCAGAGTGGAAGGAGACAATAGTCTTAATTAACCAGCTATACAGTTTAAATATTTTACTTTTGCAAATTCCACTCCCCACCCAAATTTTTAGCTCTGAGAACATATTTCAGCCCGCTTCCCAGAGCCTTTAAAGGGGTTCACACAAGAGAAAATTTCCAGTGACTTAAGTTTTGTTACCTTCACTGTATCCTGTCTCATTCCCACTCCTGGGAGGATGTATTGTATCAACTGCAACTTGCTGGACCACTTACCACACCAATGGAAACCGTCAATGTCCGGGGTTTTTTTATTTGTTTTTTTTGCTGTTTGAAGACTAGTCAATAGTGGGTGGCACTATCTTCCTTGCTTGGCAGCAGGTAAAGAGGCAGCTGCATCACACTCTTGGACTGATTAGTGAATAAATGCCCAGGGACCATTTTAAGAAATTGCCATTAGGTTCTACAAAATCTCTAAAATGAACCAAACTAGCAAAATCTCTGAATTAAACTAAACTAGTTATGTAGGATCCTCCAGGGTCAGGCCCTGTGGGCCCCTTCCCATTGGTATTTACTTTCAACTCTCCTTTCTGAGGCTGAGATCTAGGGCTTGTTCCTTGGATACAGGACCTAGAAAAGTGCACAATCACATCATGAGCAAGGCTCCAGGACACCCTGGCCACCTGCTAAGACCCTCCACAGCTAAGGCTCATCTCCCCTGATGTGCATGGTACTGCTATTAAAACATCTATCTTTTTAGTTAAAAGACTAAATCTTAACATTTCAATTGGAATTGTTCCTTTTGCTTTCAGCAAATTTTCCAGCCTTCATTCCTCTTCTGACTACAGACAGGGCCTGATCTCCTGACCCTGAGAGTAATGGAGTGAACCATTCAGGCCTTTCACTCAGCTTCTGGACTTGCCCCTCCCTGCGGCAGGTACAGTGACTCACCTCAGTGAATCTACTGTCCCGGGTTAAGCAAGAGCAGCATCACTGTTCACGAGAGGTTTTGCCTTTGTCTCTCTTGTGGACCGGACTAATTTTTAGCACCCAGTCTTCTCTCTGTTCTATTCTTTGTATTACACCCATTGCTGGAAGTCTCCTGTTTGGGGGGAGGGCCACCACCCTCAGCTTCACTGTCTGTGACTGCGTGTGGGGTAAATAAATATGAAGTAAGGTGAGCGGCAGAAGGCTCTTCTCTAGATTCCCATTCAGTTTTGCCATTAAAAACACTATTGTGATCCCTACTGAACAACTTCTGGTTATTTTTCCCATTTTATGGAGTTAACTGGAAGGGTAGGTAGGATGGATGAACAGGTATTCTCTGATGATATTCAATACCTACAAAGAGGAAAAGTAAATGCATATACTCTGGCGGGGATGGAATGGGTTCAATACTGTATCAAAATGGGACCCTGTCTCTTAAAAGTCAGGCAGATAACAAGAAAGTGATCCTGTGCTACAGAGTCACCATGGGGCGAAGAACAGGTGCACTATTTGGGGGGGGGGAGCTCGTGGTCTGGTGGGGAAACAAAAACGCACATAAACAACAGCAAAACTCTAAGAGGTCCAAATATAAAAGCGTATGTCAGCTACAATGGTGCAGAAAAAGGCCAACTGTGGGTTTATCTGGAAAAGTGGCCATCCATGCTTGAGATGAGCTTTAGTGAATAAGCAGGAGTCAACAGAAGAGAAGAGGAACAGCATGCAGGGCAGAAGGAATAACAAGTTCAAAGGCATGAAGGTAAGACAGAATGTGGCGTATCTGAAAGGCACGAAACCGTCTCGTGGCCAGTGTGCACACAGCATGTAAGAGGTAAGAGTGGAAAGGGCTTGGAAAAACTTTCATGGACGTTCATGTCCTCACACGCCATACTAGATGCTTAACTTTACCTGGAGATCTGTGGACATCCCAGACAGAGGTTAGAAGCAGAGCGTCACAGCTCGGTTTACATTTAGGAGGGATCATCCTGGAAGAATATGAAGGGTGGGTATGGAGGGAGGGTCAGGGAAGGGCTGGAAGCCCACGCAGTTCAAATAGAATAGGCAGAAAGAACACCGAGGAACCCATGACAGTGGGGAGGAAGAAGAGGAAAGAGATGCCTCAGGTGTCCTTACATTCAAGGTTACCTAGGCAGCAATTTAATGTGACACATGGAAAAAAAGGGGGGAGCGTCTTGAATGACTCTCAGATTCCCGGCTTGAGAAACAAGAAGAATGAGGATTTTGTTTCAACTGTGACCAGAAATACAAAAAGAAAGTCAGGTTCGAGAGTCATCACATTCAAAATCGGGTACTTCGACTGCTAAAAGGAAAAGGGAAAACTAACAAAATTAAAGTACATTTGAAATTTGCTACAAGGACAAAATGTTATACCAATCATAAATGACTATGCTTTTTATAGAGAATAAGGAAAACCTCAAGTAACGGCGCCCCTATAAATTCAAATAGTTAGTGAACTCATCCGTTTTGGGTCCCTACACTACAGTGGTACGACTACAAAACTGTCCTGTTCGTGACTATCAAGCTGATTTACACACTGGAACAAAAAGAAGCACCCTGTTTCTGTATCAATTATATAACACTGACATAAAGTTTAACCTAGAACTTTTGAGGGGTCAGTTCTAAGGGTCCTGCCATTCCTGCAACTAGCATAAACTAGATAAACTACTTCGTATTAGAATTGTATTTTCAAATTTCGTATTAAAACTTTTTCTTAGAAGGGTACTATATGCTATGCTAAAAAAATGAAAAACAGACAATCATATAACAAGAAAATAATTAACACCCACTCTTGTATGACCTGCACATAACCACTCTTCGATATTTTGGTATTTCTTTCCACACTTGTGCATGTGTGTGTGAGATACACATACATTACTTACATAATTAGGATTATACAACATACAGTTTTAGACCTGTTTATTTCAGAGCATACATATGAACATTTACTATGTACTCATCCATCTAGTAGACATTTCAGAATATTAAAGAAATTAGACTTCACGTCCTTAAGCAGACTTTTAAATTATTATATGGGATTGTAATAAGGTACTTAAGGTAGGAGTTAGGAGACAAATCAAATGCAGCGATTTGTAGGTCCTCAGCGTCCAGCATTCCAAAGGAAGAGGTAAATCCCAAAACTAAATATTCCTTACCCAGGGACTATGGAAAAAAGGTCTGCCACACGTTCATTCAGTAAGAGGCTCTTAACATGCAATCCATCACAGACTGATTGAACTCAGCACTTTGAGCTTCCAGACCACAGAAGAAATAGGTGGAAATTGATCACGGTTTCACAAAACTATTGCACTGATCCCTTGGTTGTTTCCGAAGGCCAAGTTCTATAAATGGATCGCTGTGACAGAAAGAGGGCGTGCACCTCTCTCATTTCTTAGGCGTAATTAATTTTTATGGTAATTAGCCACACAGTCGGCACAGAATTCTCCAGCTAAATATACCGAAGTCAGCATCTCTGATTTTACAGCAATTAAAAATATAGCTTTATGATTTAGTAAGAAACCAAATATCTTGGCCTGAACATGAGTAGGAAAGAATATTGGCAAGGAAAATGACCACACTGTTTCTCTCATCAATCATAGGGCAGAGAAATGGAATTTTAGGCTAATTATATAATACTTGAAGCACTCAAAATATCTTAGAACATATGAAAACTCAATGAGAAATATTAGTTCAGTAGAGATGAAATTCATAGATTTCACACCATGGCTTTCATTTGCAACATATATTTATAATAGATAATAGTTGTAGCACCAGTGGGCTCAAATGTTTAACTTTCACTTTATCTACCGGTAAAATAATGCTGGCATTAATCAGAGACATTTGCAAACAAACAGAAAAATAACAAACAATATTAATCCAAAGAGGTAACAAACAAAATGTTAATTAAATTGTCCCCATCTCCCAGGAATGAACGCAAGTAATTCTTGACTCTGATAGATCTCCAAATTAATAACTGTGGAAACTAAATATAATGGTCAATAATTTTCACAGGGACAAAAATGGTTTTAGTACAATGTCACCAGAAAGACACCACCAGAAACAGCCCTAAATCCGGTGTTTATGAGTCGCGCAGGCATTGAACTGCAGCCAGGCAAATATCCCAAATAAGTAATGGTTACAGCTTCGGTAATTACTTTATGAGAATCCCTATAGCTCAACCTATAGTGCTTATATTCAATGACTGTCACACGTCTGAAGGAAAATCCAAAAGATTTTCTGAAAGCATTTTTATCTCTACAAAAAAAAAATAAGAATGATACCATACACATCCACCATAAAGGCTAAAATAACGAAAAAGTCAGAGAACACCAAATGTTAGCAAAGAGATGGTAAGAAATGTCGCTAAGAATTAGCCTGGATTCTTCCACTCTACTGGTGAAACTGTACATCGAACTGAATTTGGAAGACAATTAGGTGGCATCTACTGAGGCCAAGTTTATCAAACTCTACGACCCAGCATTCCTGCTCTCAGGTATTTAACCAGGAGAAACTAAAATATATGTACAACAAAAAGCACATCCTAGAATAAAGGATGTCACTTGCCGAACTAACATATACCTTTCAAGGCCAGTATCATGGTTACCCTCATCACTGGAAATGGCCTGAAGAAGGGTGTCTGGGGCCCTGTAGTGTATTGTTTCTTGACCTTGGTGTTTGGTACCCAGGGTAGTGGAATCTGTGAAAATGTGTTAACCTGCATTTTTTATGTTCACTTCCTGTATGTATACAAGACTTCAATGAAAACTCCAAGATAAAAGAAAAAAAAATAACAATAATTTGCCAAAGCACTTTCCCAAACAGGTATAGTCATTATATTTATTCAGTTTAGTTTAATTAAGATAAAATTTCACTAATTAAATTCAAGAAGCCCTACTATATAGCTAGAACTATAAGCCATTAAAAAAAGACAGAAAAAAATAAATAAAAAATGTCCATGGTAGAAAAAATTTTAATGCTGGGCAACACACCAAACACAGCAGGAACCATCAGAAAACAGTAAGTAATAATACACGCACTGATTTCCACCTCTCAAGATACCATAAATTCTACGATGCACTCTTATTTTATGTGCTACTTAGAAAGGAAGAAAAAAAAGCAGTTCTAATCAACCTAGGACATGTCAGTGATTGTAAAATGAAAGATATTAAGTTGTTTTTATTTCTTTCAAATGCCTCTTAGAATGGGTGAGAAATGTGTCATAATAGCAAATAAGTCCTATGACAGTCAAATGAGGGAAGGGTCCACATAGCAGGCATACTCCAGGAAGGATTTGTGTATTAGTGGGACAAAAGGAGGTCCTTGGAAGGTAAAGTAAAACACTGAACGCTGGAAGGTGAGGTTATTCCAGGTTAAGGAAGCTTTAGAAGCAGAAGTGCAGAGGCAGCAACGTGCCCAGCACTGCGTGGAGGCAGCGAGGAGATAGCCTAATTAGAGTGCGGAATGGAGTGTTGGGAAATATCTGGAAACATTTGGATGGCAAGGTGAGGCCAGATTATAGAGGGGTTGGAATTCCAACAAAAACAGTTTGGGTACCACTCACTTGGCAGTAAGAGTCGGTTTCTACAACAGGGACCAGACGTGATTGAGGTGATGTTTGAGGAAATTTATCTTGCTGGTTTCGATGGGAAAAACCAGAAGTAGAGAAGAAAGAAATGATGGCAGTAATACAGGTGTGAGGTGATGAAGACCCGGGCTGCAGTGCCAACATTTGAAAGGGCACTAAATAAAAATTTCCACACTTATCTTCATGATGCATTCCACATGTAAAACTAAATTTGACGTTCAAGTCAGTGCGGCTCCCTAAAAAGAAACTATGTGCGCGCTCTTCTCCTTCTCATGAAACATTTGACTTCAGACTGGAAATTCCAACATGTTTGAGCCAGAAATGTAATACATTTTGTGCAAGCTATAAGCTGTAAGTATGGCTGGTCCAAATAATAGAGATGAGTAGAGTTATAATGGATGAAAAGATTTGTAATGAGAAATAAATACAGGAGATGAATAAAAAAGATTTATAATGAGAAATATAATGGATCTTCTTTTCACAAAGATTCATTCAAGCTTTATCCTCTGGTTTCTTCAGACCTAAAGTTTCTCAACAGCCAACTAAAGAATCTCTTGCTTACTTACCTACTAACCTATGTGTGTTGAATGTTTGCTCCATTTAGATCATGAATGACTATAAGCTATTCAGCATGTAAGAAATTGGGTTTCTCTCACCTCTATCAATCTCTGTCTCCATCCCCTTCTATCCACCAGCTAGTTTTCCTCCAACAGAACATGCAGAACCCAGAGCCTCAAGTGCTTATAATCTTTACACTAACACTAAGGCTTAGAAGACTAAGTACAGTGCTTCCCTTAATGAAATGGAACAAAGTCTGTGTACTCTTCATCGCTGAGTCACACAAATGATGATTGTCTATCTTTAGAAAGACTCTGGGGCACATCATAAGCATTTAGGCAGTTTCTTCACTTAAAAAGGCAGATTTTCAATTGGTAAATCTCTATAGAATGACTACGAAGCTGTAAAAAGACTACTTTCAAATTAAACTTGGTACCACATGCATGATGTGGAATCATTCTCTGAAGCCGCAGTGCTACGAAAACACAGTATAACCTGAATGGCAAAAAAAGAAAACTGGGACCCATTTTTTATTGAAAGTTTTGTGAATCGGAGGATAGAAGACTGGCTATTGTCCCTCTTTCACTCATAGTAGGTATAATTCGAGGAGATCATGTGTCTGGCATTGGGAAATAAAGTTATCTGTTCACTCATAATCTTCTCATCTATCTAGTTACAGACATATACTTGTGTTCATAAATCTTAGAGCAATAAGAGCTAAGCCTATGCCACAAGAGACCTAATTCAGAGAACTGAATATAAAAACATAGTTCTTTATGACAGTGACATTCAGCGGAATCATGCCAGGGGGTTAGAAAAAAAATATTTGGGGGATTGATCACAACTTAAAAGTAAATAAGGTGGTTTTAATCAGAGCTAACGATGGAAGACTTATTATTTATCTATGGGACATAATTTCAGAAAAGGAATGGAATCAGATTCTCCAGTCCTCTGCTTCAGTCATGCCTACAACTCTTCAGAGAGATGGTGGTAGGTGTGTAAAGATTTTCGAAAGCTTTGTAATCGCGACCTTTATGTCCGCCTGTCTTTATGTAAGCAAACGACGGCCACTTTTCTGTATTTTGTTCTTCTCTCTATTTGTTCATTATCTTCATCTTCTGTATATTATCTTCACATTTATGAAGTCATTTTACAATGTATCTTCATTCTTAAGAATAATGAATACCCTTTTCTAATATACTGAATCCACAAATCCTTCAGTAACTTTTCGGTCCTCTGGAATTCCTAAAGTTCTTCAGTTTTTTGGCAGACAAGGACTACTACCAGCTAAAATACAAAACAAAGGCTTGTCCAATTTGGCTCTTTTCACTGATTATTGTAAACCATTCTGAAAAATATATCAGTGAACTACTATTCCTTAATCATTAATTCTCGACTGTATAACATTTTAAGATTCTAACTGTTCTGTTAATACCTAGCCTATGTGACTACTTTACGTCGGACAATTTGCACTTTTTTCTCGGCAAAATCAGTAACGTTTGAACCCTTCAAAACAACAGATGCCATTCTTTAAACCATTTTTTGGCAGAATTATCATCCTATGATACGATAAAGTAAAACAGCTCTAACTCATTCTGAGGTATCATGCTCTTTTCAGTTCCCTCCACTTGACCCCCCACTGGCCCTCTCTAAAACAGTTTCTGAAGCACCATCTGCTTTCCAAAACAGACAGTGTTTGTTTGATTGGCATAGCAGTCTGCTTCGGACGCTTTCAAATCAATTTTGTTCCAATTGGGAGCACCAGGTTAGGAATTGTTCCCCCCAAGGCAACTGGAAGCTCTTGACGATGGAGAAATCATGTATTTTTTAGACATAATCCAAAAATAGCAAAGGATTATGATCCATAAGAGATGACAAACGTATGAGAGGAGCCCAGGGTGTCCAGCCGGAGACGATTTCCAGCCTAGAAATCAAGGCTGAGTTGGGAAGACAACAGACGTAGGTTTGGATGCATGAAGCAACTAGAACTCTAAGGAAAAAGCCCTAGAGAGGAGGAGCTATGGAGACAAAAAGACCCAATCTTTGCACAGGGGGCCTGTTGCATCTTTGCCTAAATGACAATCCGGCATGTGTAGGGGAAACCCCAAAGGACAAGAGAGAACCACTTCCTACAAAAGAAAAACGACTTGGGATTAGTAAGACAAAAATTGCTAGAGATCACACAGGACCAGTGATTTTCAGCCAGAGTGGAGAGACCTCACTGAATTCCTGCTGAAGTTAGTAGGCATCCCCAACCCTTACTAAATTATCCCTCGAATAGAGGCATTTTTTAAACCTACTGTAAAGAGCTTAAAAACAAGCTTCCAAGGATCAATCAAATCCAGAAGTAACTCAATTCCCTGTCATATAAAGTCTAATCATCTTTAAATGAACACAATAAAATCTAACACTCAGCAATACAGAGAAAATAAACAAGCCTATGTATGTTGTTATATGAAATAACAGAACCTCAAAATGCATGAAGCAAGACCCAACAAAACTAAAGAGGCAAGTAGACAAATACACAAGTAGATTTTAACATCTCTCTTGGTAATTGATAGAACAAGTAGACACAAAACCGGCAGCATACAAACATGAAAATTACTACAAACAATTGGAGCTAACTGGCTTTAAAGAACACTCCACTCAACAGAAAAATGCACATTACATATTTTCAAGTGCACATGGACCTATGTCAGC
>VMDR010022006.1:0-16470 GCA_007922815.1 Macrotus californicus
GGGATGGAGAGGATCTTATCCTGACAGGAAGGAAGCTCTGCCTCCAGAAGGACTGTTCCATACACACAGAGCCAGGCAAAGCCACTGTTCTTGGATAGTCTCCCTTTTCTATGTACCTAGTCCCAGGAGAATATACACTTTCATGTAATTTCTCAGTGTAAGTACAGTATTTGTACTTAGTGACATCTCTTTAATGCTATATCCAATTTACTTATAATTTTAAAATTAGATATATAAAAACACTGTTCTACATTTACATGTGGTTCATTTTTAATTCTTCAACTAAAACTGACAGCAATGCCTTTCAAACTTTATACTCATAGTGATAAAATCTTAAGTTAATGTTCATTTATTTTCTTGTTATTTTTACTATGATGCTATTACTATTATAATGTAGTACTATATTTAAATAACTTAATTTACAAGGGTGAAAAAGTCACAAGAAACTTTTGAAAAAAGTTATCGATGAAATTTTATTTAATTTTAAAAACAAGAGATAAGACAACTTAAAAAAAAAATCAACACACACACAGCTGGGCCATGGTCAGATAATTTTGGCTGATGACACTGCAGAACAGTTATTCTGATATTTAAAATTTTCCAGAACATGTGATGTATAGATAGAGATCTATGCTGTCAATCAGAATTTAAAAATCTTAAAACTTGAACACGCAGACATATTATCAAATCCTTATGGTGCAGTTAATTCAAGAGTCCATTAATAAAGACATAAAGTGTTTTAATTTATCCAAATTAAGTTGGCAACACGGTATCTTAAGTATTTCGAGATCTTTTCTTATCAGACAATTCAGCACATTTTGTACAGTGCAATATAAGCAAATAATCAGAGAATCTACTTTCTAAGCAGGGAAACATGCAACCAATATTGCCCGCAGTGGTTCAAAAGTAGCCTTAGACCCGACTTGAGTTACCAGGAGTTTACCGACCCGAGTTTTCTAGGGGTTCTCCCAGGCTTCACAAACTACGATTCAAAACATCATCACGCCAACCCATGTCCTGCATGTGCATAAAGGCGCAGCGCTAAAATGAGGAAGCTTCACCAAAAAACGAAATCACAGCTCCAATTCATTAAAGAATACGCAGGCTGTTTTCTAAAAGCTTCCTATTGCGCTCCCCTTACCTTTCACGCAGCTATGTAAACAGCTCCCCAGTTACTGACATTTAAGAAAGTAGCTTTCGATTCCCAAGTCTGGTAACTAGCCACCATCACCACTATTCCTTTAGCAACCTAAAATAAACCACTCGAGCCACGGTCATGGGCGAAACACTCAGAGCTATAAAACCAGCATCGCAGAATACTTCGTAGAGGCACAAATCACGAGACAATGTCTCAGGTCTATGAATGAAAGATCCAATACGTTTGATTGTCACCGTCAAAAGGGAAAAAACAACCTCGAGAGGAAGGGTGGGAGGGGAACTGTGGGGTGGGGAGCAGTTTTCCTTCAGCCCCAGCCGGGCGATTTAAACCCAGTGTGTGGCAAACGCAGGGTCGCCAGGGTGGCGGGGCTGGAGTCCTCCCTCGGGCATGACAGCCTGTTAGGACCAGCTCGCGGCTCCGCGCCGAACCCCTCTTGCCGCGGTGCTCCGGGCAACCCGGCCACCCGCGGTCCGGGTGGGCGTGCAAGGGCGCGGGGGACCGAGCTACCGTGGCTGGGGCGGCGGCCCTGGGCGCACTTCCTCGGTTCCCAGCCGCCCATCACCAAAAATGGGAGAGGAAGGAAATAAGGAGCGAGGCAGCGGCCACAGGGAGAGAAGAGGGAGACCTGGTCTCTCTGCATTTGGGTGAGGCCAGTGGCAGGCCGGGGAGAGGGAGCGGCGCTCCCAGGCGAACTCCGCTGCGGCCCGACGCTGGGAGAGACAACCGGCGGTTAGCCCCCGCCCAACACGGCGGGCGCGCCCGAGAGTCCCCGGCACCCACCCGTCCCCATCCCGACCGCGCCCGCTCCCGGCCAGTCCGCGCTCTACTCACGCTCGGAGCTCCTCCAGGCTCCGCGGCTCTAGCCGCATCGGGTCCCAGCCCCGCGGGCGGCGGCGGCGCCGAGGGAGAGGAGAACGGGCGGCACGGCCCCCGCCTCCTGGCCCCTCTCCCCCGCCGCTCCGGAGCTGCCCGGCCGGGCCCGAGCCCTGCCTCACCGGCGGCCCCAGCCCCAGCGGCCGCGGCAGCAGCAGCCCGAGACCTCAGCGGCCGCAGCGGCGGCACCGGAACTGCCGCTTTCTCCTCGTTCCCTCTCCTGGCTAGCCCCCGTCACACGCCCCCACCGCGTCTCCTTTCTCTGTCACCCCTGTTTTTTTTTTCCCTTTTGTTTCCAGAATAAACTTTATTGGTCTCCTTTTCCGCTCACATCGTGTAAACAAACAACGAACTCATCCCCACCCCCTTGACTCCCCCCCCTCCTCTGGCAGAGGAGGGCAGGAGTTGACGAGGGGCAGGGCCTATGGTGCCCCGGAAGCAGATGTGCAAAAGGGGAAGTAAAATTGCGGAGACAGGAGGGAAAGTGGGCAAATCGGGTAACAATGTGCTGTTGCGGCTGCGCCTTGCTTTTCCGCCCGAAGTTCGGGTGGTGTTGGGGCTGTTTTTATGGTGTGCGTATGTGAAATGCTCCGTCTTTCATAGTGGTGAGGTTGTGTGTCATCTTAGGGCGGCATATGTGTCGCATATAGGTTTCTACAAGCCTCAGGCAGCCTGGGGTAGAGATAAAGAGAGGAGGGGGTTACCGAGAGCAAGTGAGTTCACCCACTTTAATTCCCGTAGAGGAAATGAGATATCCTCTTCTCAGGGGGAGAGAGAAGGGGGCGCGGTGGTTAACCACAAGTGGTTATAGATACTAGAAAGAAGGCCTTTTACAAACCGTTCTTCTGCCAACGTAAAGTTAAGTTGTAGCCCATTCTAAACGAGCAATGCACTGCTTTAGCCCTTTGCAATCCTTTGACTCAGGGGAGACCTTTTACAATGCCCCCTCCGCCCCGCTCTGTTTTTTTCAGATTTGAATCAGCTTGTAGGATTCATTTCTGACATTTCAGAAGGCATGCTTTTTTTTGTGTAGTTCCCACGGAGACTTCAGAAAAGCCATCTTGGCTATAGATCAGATTCAAGGTGGTGCTTTGGTACTGCGGACCACAGAAACCTGTTTTTGCTTGAGAACCCTGTAATGGGATCTGTTGCCTTTTGAGATCACAGTTGATTAGAGCCCAGTTTTCTCCGTGTTTCTCCCCCTAGTGGTCTATTATTGTACTGAGAAGGCAAAGGACCAGTGATACAAGTCCTCAGACGTTGGCTCTCCCTTGAGTTTTGAAGGAGTAGAGGACTTGGAAGTGACCTACCCCAGAAATGTTACAGTCCAGCTTGTCAAGCAGAGCTAAAACCTGGCACTACACGTTCATACCCAATGATAAATGAGATCCATATCTCTATGTGGTCATAGTTTCATTTGGTTGTATTTCTGTATTTATTGTGTTTTCTTAAATTCTGGTTTTTATTTAACATTCCAGGGGTCTGTCTCTAAATATTTTTCTCGAACCAGTGGTTTTATTTATTTATATATATTTTAGCAGTTTCACAACATTGTGTTACTCCAGAGCAAGCAGTTCTTTTTTTAAAGAAATGAATTACTAGTCAAAGTAAACCTTAAGGCAGCATTTCCCAAATTCTGTTTCCAGGCAGAATTTCATGAGAGATTACTGGGCGGGGGTCGGGGGGGGGGGGATTCTGCTAGGTATATTTTACTCAAGGTCCTATGACTGTAAGAAGAATGTTTTACAAAAACAGTTTAAATAGCGATTCTCATACTGTACATCAAACAAAAAAAAATGGTATACTTCAGAATTAAAGAATTGCAGCCTAAGTTTTCAAAATGTTCAAGATGAAACTATTGTTTCATTCTAACACATTGCAAATATGATAACAGTTCTTTTGCCTTTTGGATTTATTTCCATTGAAAGTAAAGATAACTGATGATTCAAATGTGCATCGTGCACCAAAGTATTCTCTAATAGCGCTTACGTCACTACTGCTCTATGCAGTAATTTGGGAACAGATCAGCTTGGTTTAAGTAGCAATGTACCATGGATGAGTAAAACTGCAATGTCAAACAGCGAAAACGCTCCAAGGGATAACAGAGTGAGCTAGTTTATAGTACATTTTAAATCAGTAATAGTAAGGTTTGTTTTGCACCAGAATGTCCTATGTGCACTTATTTTAAAAAATTTAATGTGCATTGGTGGGTGAAATGTTCTGTAAATGTCAGTTTTATCAAACTGATTGGTAATGTTTAAGTCTTACATATTTTTACTGGTTTTCTCTATTTCTACAATTTCTGGGAGAGCAGTTTTGATGTCTCCAACTATAATTGTGGATTTGCCTATTTTTCCTAACGCATTTTATATGTTTTGAAGCTCTGTTGTTAGGTCGCAACATATCATGCCTTTAGAATGATGTTTTTTATTTTAATCCTCACCTGAGGACACTTTTTCATTCATTTTAGAGAGAAAGGGAGGGAGAAAGAGAGAGTGAGAGAGAGAGAAAGAGGCATCGATTGGTTGCCTGCTATTTGTGCCTGACCAGGATGGAACCTTCAACCTAGGTAAATGAACCCTCAAACTTTTGTATGCAGGATGATGCTCCAACCAACTAAGCCACACCAGCCAGGACTAGAGTGATATGTTTTTGATGACTCTTTATTATTATGTACTGTTCCTCCTTGTCTCTTGTATTATCCTTGTTTTGGAATCTATTTTGTCTCACATTAATATAGACACTCCAGCTTTCTTTTGATTAGTTTTCTGTGGTATATCTTTTCCCACCTTTTTATTCATCTTTCTGTATTGTTATATTTAAAGTGCTTTACTTGTAGATAACACATAGGTCTTTTTAAAAAAAATCCAATTTGATAATCTCTTTTAATTGCTGTGTTTAGATGATTTACATTTAATGTAATTATTGATATGGTTGGATTTAAACCTATTATTATTTGCTTTCTGATTTTCCTTTGTTCTATTCTTTCCTGCCTTCTTTTGAATTGCTTGAATATTTCTTAATATTACATTTTAATGTATATGTATTTTTGGATACAGCTCTCTTATTTTGTAGTTGCTCTGTGGCTTACAATATATATATCTAAACTTTCACAGTGTAACGAGTGGTAATATTACATCACTTCAAGTAAAATGTAGAGAGACACCTTACTGCCAAATACACCCCTTTGTCCACCCTCTGCCACTAACCTTTATGTCCTAGTTGGTATACTATTATATTTATTATTTTAAAAACTTTGGTAAGAGTTTATTTAAGCCAAACTGATATCATATGCCAGGGAGCAAGATCTCAATCTATCTCAAATGCTCTAGAGGATAGCAGTTTTGTAGCTTCTTTTATGCTCTTGAAAATAATGAGGAAATGTACATGGATGTGGGAGAAAGCAAGGTGGGATTGGATTACAGGATAGTTGACAAGATTATGAACTCTCTTGAGGGTTAATACCCTCTTTGAAGGGTATTACTTAAAGAATTTCAAAGGCATGTTAACCTAGATGAACAAGAACAATGGACAGGGCTGGCTTAAAACCTTTCACTAAAGAACTTACAGGCCTGGGTTGTGACTACCCACCATGACCTGCCCAGTTAGGAATTTATGACCAGATTATCTTTGGAGGTTGCTTTCCACAGAACCCATTTTTTTTTTTTCATCCACACTTACCCCCTTTGATCATACATCAGTCTGAAGGATACATTGGTAAGCAGCCTTTTGGTCCAATACTGAGTTCTCACAGAGCTAGGAAGGCTCATTCCTAGCATGTGTCATTATCGACCTTGTGTTGTTGACTATTGGGGATGGGGCAATATTATAACCATGGCATCCGAGTTGAGGCTGATTTTTTTCCAAAAGGGAAAACCAAGTAAATAAAAGGCAGTCGGGTCTTTTGCCCTTCATTATGAGAAAACACTGAATCATTTTTATTTTGGGAACTATCATGATCCGAATTTTGCCTTCTGTCTCATTTTTCTGTATTTGGCTTTTAGTATAACATTTACATAAGCCATGAACAGTATTAAAGTTATCTTATATGTGTCCAGTAATCATAAACTGTTGGACAATATAGAAAAGCCCAAAGAACAAGTATAACTATTATTATGACTAATATCACTAAAGACAATCAAACAAATGGATTTTTAGTTCAATATCAATCTATCAGAATCCAGGCCTTGTGGAGGTCTTAGGATAGCTGTCTACCTCTGGTGGCAGCAGGTTCTTGCCCCCAAGGAGTCTTTGATGTTTGTAGACAATAGAAGATGTCCATTTGAGATTAGGAGCCTGATAAGTTCGCTTCCAATGAGGTTGGAGAGTGTCTTTTGTTTGATGTCCTTTCCAATAAACAAAATCTCCAGGTGTCATTAAATGATCTTTACTCTGTGTGAGTATGTGTTGTGCTGGAGGTTTAAGGTTCGAGCCCTCCATACTGATTGCTTGAGAGAGCCTCATAGAGGTGGGCAGGGATGTGTTGGTGTCACTGTCCCCTTCGAGGACAGCATAAGTGATGTTTAAAATTTTTGTCTATTGGGAGGTCTCTGTGAAAGCAAGTGGTTACCAACTTGGCATTTTCATGAAGTGACTGTTGATCCTTGGCAATAGTGTAAGATGTCTCTTTTCAATAATGGCAGCTCATCAGTTCCTTCAAATAAGGCCAGCTTAAATGCATTATGATGGTGCCAGAGAGCCAGGAAGAACCAAGTGGCCACCTTGGGTTTTTTATAGCCCTGACTTACTTGTTTAATTTACAACCATTGTTTACCTACACAATATACCCTAGACCATTTTTATCACTTATTTTACAATGCTGCCTATGTAATTTCAAGTCTTTTGAGGTGTTTCATGGGCCCTTCTGAAACACTGCAAAGTTATTCCTACCTACATTGAGATTCTTAATCCTTAGAACCTCAATTTCTAATGAAAACTGAGAAGTAAGCAATTAGCATTCTTTAGCTTAGCAACTTTATGAAGACATTTAATAACCTGTAGAAACATATTTCATAGACATAAAAGTCAATTATTAACATGGACTTATTTTTATTAAACCCAGGACAAAAAAGACATGTTTGGTTTACTTAAACTAGCAAACTTAAGCTAGCTTTTATTTACTAAGGATTAATTTTAGATCATGTAAACTTGAAAAGCATGATTTAGTTTCTCTTTTTCTAAGAATTTTAGAATATTCAATCCTTAAGAAGCACTTGCCTTTAAATTGATTTTAGCAGTACCATCTGGAGGTAGAAATTTTTCTAACATTTACAACATATACACATAGACACACACAGACACAAACAGATCCAAAGTTGGATCCAAATTTTGTTTTGGAGGCATTTGCAATTTATATATATCCTGGACAAGTCAAGTTGAAATAAGGACAGCCATTTTTAATACTCCAAAGAATTGGGTTGACACCTAAAGGACATCATAGGTTGACCCATGTATCTAAATCCTTTTTTTGAAGCTTTGAGAGACCAATGAAGTGTGCTTTCCATTTTTTTCTGCCTAATTTTATAGATGGCTTTTTCTATGTGCACACAAAAGATTAATTTAGAAGTATCAATGGATCCTCATCTTGGCCATCTTAGCATTAATACTAGTGGAAGGCTGACTCTCATGAGGCTTACTGGCCTCAGAGGTTCTCATGTTGTTTATGAGATCTGTAGGGACAGAGCAAACTTCTAGGGAAAACCAGCCCTTATGTCCATATCTCTAGGTGATCCAGTACAGTGAATATCCTTATAGAACTCCTTCATACCCTAGAGGAAATTTTTCCCTGGTAACCCCACAAGATTTTTAGTCACCTAAGAATACTTGAGCAAGGGCCAATGAGAGCTTACTGGACTCCGCTAGAATCTGGACACTTTCCAAGGCCCAGAACCCTCTCTCCGGCCCCTCTCTGATGGTGAACCTGTTCTAGGATGCTCTGCCCTTCTTTCTGGGTTTCCCACCACTGGCTTCTCCAGTATCAGCTATGCTACCTACTGGATGACTCCCGGCACCCATCTCTGACACTCTGGATTTGGGGATTTGAACAACTGCTGTCACCCCATTGGCTATTTGGGCTGGGGAAGCAAGTGTCCTTTCTCTTTCAGAGCTAAAAAAGTTCAATCTCCCATTTAACCAGCAAAGGTATTGTTTGGACTCTCAGCAAGTAATCCAATTAAATGCAGCAACCCATTTTTTCTTCTCTTTTTCCTTTCCCTGGGTTATCCCAACCCTAATCCACCCCAAGGACTTCCTAAGAACAGCTCAGATGAAGTCATGGATGGCTACTTAAAGCAAGGAGGTCCCAAGTTCCAAAAAAAGACCTCACCCCAGTTCACCTGATATGAAGTAGTGAGCTGGTAGGGCACAGTGGGCCCTTGCTTTCACCTAGCCCTGGGTGCCGGTTCGCTGGGTAGCTTTGGGTGGGCTTCTTCAGAATTGTGCTGCCTATGCCAAGTAAACGTCAACAGGAAAAACATCCAAACTTGTAGGGAATTTTTATAAGCATTTATATAAGTCAAACTGACAATATATGCCAGGGAACAAAATCTCCAATTCTCCCTATTATATATAAGAGTCTGTTATGCTTAAGTGAAAACTATTGTTTTATATCAAAGAAATAAAACATTACAAAAAAGCTAAAGTATCATTTGACTGCCCTCCTCAAGCCCCATTCCAGTTCCCTCTTCCCCAGAACCAATCACTATTTTTAATTTGGTATTTTTTTCTTCTTAGTTTCACCTGCAGTTTTCATGCTTTTACATACATATAAATCAATTTTTAAAATAGTGTCATGTGGTACATTTTTCTTTACAGCTTTTTTTATTCCACATTATCTTTTTGAAATTATCTGTGTTGATATACATTGATCTAGTTTATTTCTTTTAAAAGCTTGGCACACTCTTCTCCCCACCTTCAGTTCCTATATCTGCTTGATTTGCTTGCTAACTTCTTCAAGTCTTTATCCAAATATCAGTATGGATTTTCCTGACCATCTTTTTGCAGATCACATACACTCTCTCTCCTAGGGCTTCTGTTTACCCTTTCCAGCTTTGTTTTTCTCCATAGCTCTTATTACCATCTAACATATTAAGTACTTCTTTATTTTTTATGTTTCCTTCTATAAGAATATAAGCTACATGAAGGCAAAGATTTTTTTGTCTGTATCAACTGCTGTGTCTCGAGAACAATGTGTTTTCAGAATAATGTTTGACATATAGCAGCCATTAAGTAAATATTTGTTTAATAAGCAAATGAATTTAGTGATGTGCCAGTCAATAGACAATTAGATTATTTAAAATTTTTCCATATTATAAGCAATGCTGTGTTGGATATCCTTCTATGTCTCGTGGATGAATATGAATTTCTAGTAGAATGTGCACATTTTCAATTTTATTAGATGTTAAATTGCCTTCCATGGTTGCTATGTGCATTTACCATCCTACCAGTTGTGAATTTCCCTTTGTCTTTCCTATCTAATAATGTTAGAATTTTTAGCTTTTGCTAATCTGTTGAGCAAAGACTGGCATTCCATTATCAATTTTTAAACTATTGAATTATTACTAGCAAGTTTCTTTTTGATCTTACTCTTTTTTAACTTAAAAAAACACGGAATGCTTCGTGAATCTGCATGTCGTCTGTGCACGGAGGCCAAGCTAACCTTGTCTGTTCGTGACAGTTTCAGTGTATGTGCTGCTGAAGTGAGCACTCTCTTTTAACTCTTAACACAGTGACACGTGCACTAGCTAGAATCTAATACTAAAGAGATCATATAAAAAGAGTGCTTTCTCATTTCCTGCATCTTATTTTTGGAGCCAAACACATTAAACTCTCTTGTTATTTCAGGAATTAGTATAGCACTACTTTACCATTTTTTGATTTAACTCTTACGTAGACACATATATATCCTTGCTTTCCCTCATCCTATAACCTCAGTATAATTATAATTTTGAGTTAAGGATCAATATTTACATTATGACTGTGTTAATATTGTTAACTGCATAGCCAAATAGTTCATGCTTTTCCATCCTGAAAAGCTTGACTTTTTCTTGAAAATAGTTGCATCATTTATCACATACATAATTTTTATATGTACCTATTGTTTTTTCCAATTGTTCATCAGTTTTGTCTTATGCATAATACTTGTTGTCTTACCTCACTATATGTGATCAGATATATCAAATAACCCTTTAATTCTACTTATTTTTTTCTCTCTGAAACCATATCTTAGAGCCCTTCATCCTCCTGCTCCAGTCTGGACTGGTTACTTTTCAGGCTCCTGTTGCCTATCATCTGAGACTGCTCATGCTATTTTCTGTTCTAGTGTCCTTGTTTCCTGCATCCTGTGCTTTCCCCTTTCTTGATTACTTCCTCATTTCAGAGGACCACTTCTCTAGGAGCTTCCTGAAAAAGGGTGAAGGGGAAATAGATTATCTGAGATTTTAAATATATGAAAAGTTTCTTCTATTCCAGTGGTTTTCAACACTGGCTGCATATTAGAATTACATGGAGAGCCTTAAAAGCAGAAATAAAATCAAACTACGTTCTGAAGCTCTGCCTCAGACCCACTCAAAGAGAATTTTGATAGCATTTAAGTTCACCAGGAGTTCTAATGTAAAGTTGAGAACCAGATTGCTGCAAACTTGAAATGAAGGTTAGACCAAATTCTAAGGTGGCCCTAAAGATTTCCTCTCCATGATGTACACAACTTGCGTAGTCCTCTTCTATTGAGTGTGAATGGTACTAGCACATATGATGAAATATTATTCCCCGGAATAAGTTACTAATCAGTTGGCTTTGAGTTAGATTATCCTGGTTGAATCTAGGTGAGTCCTTCAAGGGAAGGTAAAGCATCTGAGAGATGTTCCCCTGCTGGCCCTGAAGATGAAGCAAACTGCTGTGTTGTTAGAGGAGGGGGCCATATGGCAAGGGCCTGAGGGAAAGCCATTAGGAAATCAGAGCAGTCCTAGGCTGATAGGTAGCAAGAAAACAAGGACTTCTAACTCAAGGGAAAACAAGGGTTGTCATACAACCTCAAGGAACTGACTTCTGCCAACAGCTCAAATGAGTTTGAAAGAGGATTGAGCACAAATTTGGCTGATACCTTGATTGCAGCCTTGTAAGAACATGAGCAAAGAACCCAGCTCTGTGCCCAGGCTTCTAACCCACAGAAACAGATTATAAGTGGGTAACTGAGATTACAGTATTTGCTGTACAGCAATAGAAAACTGTGATAGAATTCTGGGGAGCAGAGTAGAAATCATTTTCCCTATGAATTTTATTTTATTTTTTAATAGTTCATTTTTATTGTATTTTTATCTATTACTATTTATCTCTCCCATACCCTCTTTCTACTTCCACCTACCTCATTCCCCCCACAATCACCACACTGTTGTCTATGTCCCTGAGTTCTTTTTCCCTCGATCACTCCACCCCCCCACTCCCCTCCCCCCAGAGATATCAGCCTGCTCTCTATGAGTCTGTCACTATTTTGCTTGTTAGTTCAGTTTGTTCATTAGATTCCACATATGAATGGAATCATATGACACTTGTCTTCTCTGTCTGGCTTATTTCATGTACCAAAATGTTCTCCAGGTCATCCATGCTGTCACAAAGGGTAAAATTTTCTTTTTTATGGCCCAAGTAGTATTCCCTTGTGTAAATACACCACAGTTGTTTTATGTACTCACCTACTGATGGACACTTGGGCTGTTTCCATATCTTGGCGATTGTAAATAACACTGCAATGAACATAAGGGTGCTTATATTCTTTTGAATGAATGTTTTGGGTTTCTTCAGATAAATTCTCAGAAGTGGAATCGCTGGGTCATAAGGCAGCTCCATTTTAATTTTTAGGTGTCTCCGCACTGCTTTCCATAGTGACTGCACCAATCTGCATTCCCACCAACAGAGAAAAGTGTTCCCCTCTCTCCACATCCTTGCCAGTATTTGTTTGTTGATTTACTGATGATGGCCATTCTGACAGGTGTGAGATGACATCTCATTGTGGTTATAATTTGCATTTCTCTGATGATTAGTGACATTGAGCATCTTTTCATATAACTATTGGCCTTCTGTACATCCTCTTTGGAGATGTGTCTATTCAGGTTCTTTGCTCATTTTTTAAATTGGATTGTTTGTTGTTTTGATGTTGTTTTACAAGTTCTTTATAAATTTTGGTTATTAACCTCTTACCAGATGTGTTGTTGAATATATTCTCCTATTCCATGGGTTGTGTTTTTATTTCATTGATAGCTTCCTTTGCTGGGCAAAAACTTTTACATAGTCCCATTTGTTTATTTCTTCTTTTATTTCTGTTGTCTAAGGAGATAGATAAAATACTACTATGAGCAATGTCTGAGATTATACTGCCTGTGTTTTCTTTTAGATTTTTATGGTTTGGGGTCTAATATTTAAGTCTTTAATCCATTTTGAATTTATTCTTGTATGTGGTGTAAGAAGGTTGTCTAGTTTGATTTTTCTGCACATATCTGTCTAGTTTTCCCAACACCATTTATTGAACAAACTATCTTTAGCCCCTTGTATGTGCTTGCTTACTCTGTCAAATATGAATTGACTATAAAGTCATGGGTTTATTTCTGGACTATCTATTCTGTTCCAATGATTTATGTGTCCATTTTTATGCCAGTACCATGCTGTTTTGATTACTGTGGCCTTGTAGTATAGTTTGATGTTAGGTCATGTGATTCCTCTAACTTTGTTCTTCTTTCTCAAGATTGCTGTTGCTATGAGGGGCCTTTGGAGGTTCCATATAAATTTTTGAAGTATTTGTTCTAGTGCTGTGAAATATGTCATTGATATCTTGATAGGAATTGAATGGAATCTATAGATTGCTTTGGATAGTATGGACATTTTAATGATGTTAATTCTTTCTATCCATGAACACGGTATATGCTTCCACTTACTTGTATCTTTTTCAATTTCTTTGTTCAGTATCTTATAATTTTCCAAGTACAGGTCTTTTACATACTTGGTTAAATTTATTCCTAGGTATTTTATTCTTTTTGAAACAATTGTGAATAGGATTATTTTCTTAACTTCCGTTTCTGATAGTTTATTATTGGCATATAAAAATGCAACTGTTTTCTGGATTTTAATTTTGTGTCCTGCTACCTTACTAAATTCATGTATGAGTTCTAGTTGTTTCTTGGAGGAATCTTCAGGGTTCTCTAAAAACAGTATCATATCATCTGCAAATAAAGGCAGTTTTACTTCTTCCTTTCCAATTTAGATGTCTTTTATTTCTTCTTCCTGTCTGATTGTTGTGGCTAGAACATCCAGTACTATGTTGAATAAGAGAGGTGTAAGTGGACATCCTTGTCTCGTTCCCAATCTTAAGGGGAATGCTCGTACTTTTTCCCGTTGAGTATATGCTGGCAGTGGGTTGTCATGTAGTGCCTTTATTATGTTGAGGCATGTTCCCTCTATTCCCACTTTGCTGAGAGTTTTTATCGTAAATGGGTGCTGGATTCTATCAAATGCTTTTTCTGCAACTATTCAAATGATCATGTGGTTTTTATCCTTCATTTTGTTTATGTGGTGTATCATGTTTAGTGATTTGCAAATGTTGCACCAACTTGCATCCCTGGAATAGATTCCACTTGATCATGGTGTATGCTCTTTTTGATGTATTGCTGTATTTGGTTTGCTAATAGTTTGTTGAGGATTTTAGCATCTATGTTCATCAGGGATATTGGCCTATAATTTTCTTTCTTTGTAGTGTTGTTATCTGGTTTTGGAATTAAGGTAATGCTGGCCTCTTAAAATGAGCTTGGAAATCTTCCCTCTTCTTGAATTTTTGAGAATAGTTTGAGAAGGAAAGGTGTTTATTCTTGGAATGTTTGGTAAAATTCACCTGTAAAGCCATCCAGTCCAGGGCTTTTGTTTGTTGGGAGTTTTTTGATTGCTGCTTCAGTTTCACTAGTTTTAATCTGCCTATTCAGATTTCAGATTCTCTGATTCTGTCTGATGTAGTTTTAGAAGATTGTATGTTTCTAGGGTTTTATCCAATCTCTCCAGGTTGTCCAATATGTTGGCATATAGTTGTTCATATTTTTTTACAATCCTTTGTATTTTTTGCTGTCAGGTGTTATTTCCTCTCTTTCATTTCTGATTTTATTTGAGGACTCTCTCTCTTTTTCTTGATGAGTCCATTTAAAGGTTTGTCAATCTTGTTTATCTTTTAAAGAACCAGCTCTTAGTTTCCTTGATCTTTTGTATTATCTTTTTAGATAGACTGTATTTTGTTTATTTCTGCTCTTATCTTTGTTATTTCCTTCCTTCTACACACTTTGGACTTTGTTGTTCTTTTTCAAGTTCCTTTAAGCGTAAAGTTAGATTGTTTATTTGAGCTTTTCTTGTTTCTTGAAATAGGCTTGTAATGCTATGAATTTCCCTCATAAGGCTGCTTTCCCGTGTCCCACAGATTTTGAGTTGCTGTGTTCTCATTTTCCTATGTTTCCAGTTATATTTTGATTTTTTTGAACTCATTGTTAACCCCTTCATTGTATAGTAACATGTTATTTAGCCTCATAGCTTTGTGTATTTTTCAGTTTTCCTGTTGTGTTGATTTCTGGTTTCATAGCATTATGGTCAGAAAAGATGCTTGTTATGATCTCAGTCTTCTTAAAGTTATTGAGACTTGTTTTGTATCCCACCATGTGGTCTATTCTAGAAAATGTCCCATGTGCACTCGAAAAGTATGTATATTCTGCTGCTATGGGATGAAATGCTTTGAAGATGTCAATTAAATCCATTTGATCCAGTGTGTCATTTAAGGCCACTGTCTCCTTGTTGATTTTCTATCTGGAAGATCTATCTATTTAAGACAATAGGGTATTAAAATCCCCAACTATGACTATATTTCTGTTAATCTCTCCCTTTAATATGTCCATCAAGATTTGCTTTACATGTTTAGGTGCTCCTATGTTGGGTACATAAAGGTTTACTAGGGTTATATCTTCTTGTTGGATTGTTCTCTTTATCATTATGTAGTATCCTTCTTTGTCTTTTACTGTAAACTTGGTTTTAAAGTCTTTTTTGTCAGATATAAGTATTGCTACCTCAGCTTTTTTTCCCTTTTCCATTTGCACGAAGTATCTTTTTTCACCCCTTTACTCTTAGTCTGTGTGTATCCTTCGTCCTGAGGTGGATCTCTTGAAAACAGCATATATATGGGTCTTGTTTTCTTATCCATCAGCTTGGAGCATTTAAGCCATTTACATTTAAAGTGATTGTTTATATATGTGTACATATATATTTTATTGCCATTTTATTTCTAAACTATGTCCCTCTATTCTCTTCTTCTTCTTCTCCCTCAACCTTCTTCTGTTTCTCCTCCTTTTCTTGCCCCCGTCCTCTTCCTCCTTCAAGCAAGCCTTTAACATTTGTTGGAATACTGGTTTGGTGGTAACAAGCTCTTTAGCTCTTCCTTTCTGGTAAACTCTTTATTTATCCTTCAATTTTAAATGGTAGCCTTGCTGGGTAAAATAGCCTTGGTTGTAAGTCCTTGCTTTTTTTCCATCACTTTGAATATTTCATGGCAATCCCTTCTGGCCTGAAATGTTTTTGTTGAGAAATCAGATGACAGTTTTACGGGAGCTGCCATGTAGGTAACTAACTGCTTTTTTCTTGCAGCTCTTAAGATTCTGTCTTTGTCTTTAAGCTTTGCCATTTTAGTTATGATGTGTCTTGGTGTGGGCCTCTTTGGGTCCATCTTGTTTGGGACTCTCTGTACTTCCTGGGCTTGTGTGTATTTTTTCTTCACCAGGTTAGAGATGTTTTCAGTCATTTTTTTCTTCAAATATGTTCTCAGTCCCTTGCTGTCTCTCTTCTCCTAATGGTATCTCTATGATACAAATGTTCTTACACTTCATGCTTCCCAAAGATCCCTTAAACTATCTTCATTTTTTAAAATTCTTTTTTCTTTTTGCTCCTCTGCTTGGTTGTTTTTTTCTACATTGTCTTCCAAATTGCTTATTTGAACCTCTGCTTCCTCTAACTTTCTGTTTATTCCTTAGAGTGTATTACTTATTTTACCTATTGCATTATTCTTTTCTGTCTGGTCCTTTTTTATGATTTCTGTCTTTTTTTATGCTGTTGAGCATCCTTTGGTTCACAGTCCAGCACTCAATCACTGAGCCAGTCATCCTTGTAACCATTACTTTGCTCTTTATTTCTCTACTATAAGGTACTACTTTTCCTTTTATTTTCTTTTTCATAATTAATCAATAATATGTGGGAAAATTCTTGAGTATGTAATTGTTTTTAAATTACTTTCACCTAGTTTTAGAATTCTTTGATGATTCTTACCTCACTCAATTGTCATAATTTTTAAATGATCTGAATTAATCGTTTAATTTACCTTTAAGTGATCTGTTTTTTCCCTGGAATTTTCTAGACTCTCTGCTGTAGAATTTGAT
>VMDR010022007.1:0-16474 GCA_007922815.1 Macrotus californicus
GAATGCTTCTTTCTTTCTTCTGGTCCACACCATTGATTTGAGTCCCGTTTTTCTTCCCATCACTGTTGGTTCCCTGTACATTTTCCTTCATTTCCCTTATCATATCCTTCATTTGTTCATCTAATTTGTGACCAGATTCAACCCAGTCTGTGAGCATCCTGATCACCAGTGTTTTGAACTGTGCATCTGATAGGTTGGCTATCGCTTTGTCACTTAGTTGTATTTTTTTCTGGAGCTTTGATCTGTTCTTTCATTTGGGCCATTTTTGTTGTCTTGCGCACCTGTTATGTAGTAAGGGGCGGAGGCTTAGATGTTTACCAGGACGGGGCAGCCATGTTGCTGTGTAGTGACGCTGTTTGTGGGGGAGGGGACCGATAGGGAACAATGGCGGTTGCTCCGCTCTCTGCCAGTTTTCAGTCACTTTCTGCGCTACCCACAGTCAAATTGGGCCCTTCTGGTGCTGGTTCTGGTGCTGATTCCTGGTGGGAGGGCTGTGTACACTCTAGGACCCTGTGGGTCTCTCCAACGGGCTCTCCTGTGAGGCTGGGAGTTTCTCCCGCTGCTGCCGCAGCTTCAACCCCCACAGGAGTTTTCAATCAGAGGCTTTGAGGCTTTATTTCCCCGAGCTAGAACTCTGGGTTGCGGGGTCTGTCTCGCTCCCCAGTTGTTCCTCCTGGTTTATTCTCACGAGGGAGTGGGACTCCCGGTCCACAGCCGCCACCTCTCCAGGCCAGCCCCACCTTTACTGGATCCGCCAGCCACCACCTCGCCGTGTGAGTCCTCTCTGCCCCTCCTACCAGTCTGGGTGTATGTTTCTTAATTTCTTGGTTGTTGGACTTCCATATGGTTCGATTTTCTGTCAGTTCAGGTTGTTTTTTGTTTTAAAATTTGTTGTTGTCCTTCTTTTGGTTGTGCGAGGAGGCACAGTGTGTCTACCTATGCCTCCATCTTCGAGAGAATATTTTATATAGGACACAGAAGTGTGAATGGTCATGGTGTAGGTGTGGGAAAAAGATAGTAAATTGGGGAAGGCAGGGAGATCAGTTTCCAGGAAGTTCAATTCAGTAGTCCATTCGGGACACGATGAAGGCCTACACTACCTTAGTGAATTCATCTGACTATTCATAGCTCGGTTCTACAAATGGTGTGAGGTGGAGAAGGCCCAAGGAAGGCAGGGACAGTGAGGATGGAAAAGGGAAATGGATTTCTCTCAAGTAAGTAGGCTTACAGTTGTGAGCATGCAAAATAGTTTATTCTTACATTATTATTTATTAATTTTTATATTACTTTCCATACAAGCAACTGTAGACCTACTTTTCTCTTACCCTGTATTTATGGACTGAAAAATGACAGAACCAAATCCCTGATTGAACATGGCTGAGAGTAAAGGTGGAGGCATACAGGGGTGTCTGTAGTTCAGGTGATGGGAAAATAGGGTCTTTTTTTTTTAAGCTGGAGAATCTAGTGGGGAAAGCAGGCTTGAATTTGATGGGGGAAGTGAAAAGTGAAGTTGAAATTTTTTTTGCTGCTTTTTTTTTTAAGATTTTATTTATTTATTTTTAGAGAGAGAGGAAGGGAAGGAGAAAGAGACAGAGAGAAACATCAATGTGTGGTGGCCTCTTCTCTTGCATACTCCCTACTGGGGACCTGGCTCACAACCCAGGCATGTGCCCTGATTGGTAATCGAACTGGCAACCCTTTGCTTTGCAGCCCATGCTCAATCCACTGAGCTAAACCAGCCAGGGATGAAATGTTTTGAACATATAAAATTTATGGACTGAAGGACAGACATTTGTGTCCATTCAGGTCTAAACATCTATTGTTTCTCCCATTTTTAAAATCCATTGTCCTTGAATGCTATATCAAGTCACCCCTTTCTGTTTAGTAATAAATAAGACAGCAACTTTGAGAACAAATTCACATTTTACCCTCATTTCATGAGTTCCTTCCGGCATTTTCTTTTCTTGCTTATAAATTCACTTTACATAGTCTTTAAAAGTCGACTCCTATGCCTTTTAATGGCATTAGTTTTTTTCTCAGAATACAGTATCATTTTATTTTGCCCATGGAAGGGTCATATAATACATTTCATTTTCTGTGTCACTTCCTCTTAATTATAGCCAACATCATTTCAGCTGCTTTTGTTGAAAAGTGATTATTGACCTTATTTTCTCCTTTCACACCCCTGTTCATTTCTCATGGCTGTATCTGATCATGTTCCAGACTTTAAATAAGTCATTCTGAAAGAGTTTGCCATGAATAAATTCTTTTTGTTAGTAAATAACACTGTTAATCTTAAAGAAAGACTATACAATAAGCTGAATTTAGTAAAACTTTATCTGTAGAGCTGATTTGTTTTTATAACAGGAGTTAGAAAATTATCAATCATCAGGGCCAGAGAGGTAATACAGTGAATGAAGTGCACTGTGTTTAAGAATTCTGGTGTTTGATGCATTTATGCCATAATTAATGGTCAGCACTGAAGATGAAACTTGGCTTTGCTTTCAAGTGAAGTTGAAACTTGTCCAGGGAGACATTAGTGATCAGTGGGGAGTGTGGCAAACTGGAGAGCACAGACCTCATAGAAAGGGGAAGATAGCTATTAATTCCAGGGTTTGATGTCATGTGGGAAGGCAGATCTTTTTGTTACCATTGGTATTTAGTGAGAAAAGGGTAGCAAAGGGAACTAGACATTGAGCTTAATAAAAAGGGGAACGTATGCCTGTTTGCTTCACCAGGAAGCTATGGCTTTTCATACTCCAGGGGACCACAGCCTTGTGCTCCACCAAGGGGATTAACACTCCTCCCTTCCCCCTCTCTGGTACAGGATTGTTGGGGGGGGGGGTGTAGGGGCAGGTGCTGGACCCTAGAGGCCTGTCAGTCTAACTAGGAGGTATAAACCTATCAAAGGCTGTGAAAATTTGGGAAATAGATTGGTTCTTTTAAAAAAGCATCTGGTCCATCCCAAACTCAAGCTCCTGGTTATAGCCCAAAGGCAACAAAGAAGCTCTCTGTCTCTCTGGCTTTGGACCTGCACTCGCACTGCACACACCTGTTCTCTCTGCATAGCCATAAGGCCTTAGCAGCCCTGTGGCCCATGGCCTCTGGGAGGGAGCCTGGATACTGAAGCACAGCAATAGACTAGAGCTAGAAGCACACGCCAAGCTAGCTAGACAGAGCATACACCTTGGGCGGTGGACTTCATCCTGGCCCTACTGAAGACTAGACTTTTTCCGTGGTGAGACAGACAAGATGGGACACTGGGAAGTCAGGAGGGGAACCTCCTTAATTAAATATCATCAGCCCTGGCTGGTGTAGCTCAGTGGATTGAGCACAGGCTGTGAACCAAGGGGTCGCCAGTTCAATTCCCAGTCAGGGCACATGCCTGGGTTGCCCGCCAGGTCCCTAGTAGGGGGTGTGCAAGAGACAACCGCACATTGACATTTCTCTCCTTGTCTTTCTCCCTCCCTTCCTCTCTCTAAAAATAAATAAATACAATCTTTAAACATCATCAATAAACCACACCACAGAGCCACATCCTCCCACGTGAGTCTCAGGAAACCTTTTCCTTTACCCCAACTTCCACCAGTAGCAATCTCTTTTAAGATCTGATTTTTCAAGAGAAGCGGGAGTCTAGATTTTTATTTGAAGTCCATTGATCTTATCAATATTGGCTCAAATATTTAAAAATATTATTCATAGTTGTTATTGAATATTATTCAATATTATTCAAACTACACTCTTTAAAAATATATGTTGAAGTCCTAACCTCCAGTACCTGTGGATGTGACCTTATTTCAAAACAGAGTGTTGGCAGATGTAACCAAGCTAAGATGAAGTCAACAGGGTTGGCCCTAACATAATATGACCGGTGTCACTATAAGAAGAGAAGAGAGGAAAACTCAGGGAAAAGGCTATGTGAGGGAGACAGAAATTGTGATGATGCATTTACAAACCAAGGGACAGAAAGGACTCTAATCACCAGCGGAAGCTAGAAAGAGAGGCATAGGTTAGATTCTCTCCCACGACCCTCAGAAGAAATCTTGCTGATGTCTAGCCTGCACAACTGGGAGATGGTACCCTTGTGATGTTTGAAGCCATGCAGTTTGTAGTATTTGTTATGGCAGCCCTAGGAGAGCTAATACAGTAGTTTTATATGTAGTCTGCCACTGTGTAATATTAAGTAATTTTGTTGCAGAATTAAAACCCCCAGGAGTTTTAAAAAGTACATATTTCTGGCTATGCTTTTCTGGAATATGAAAGTTATTTTATGTCATGTGATGACTCAATCCAAGAGATGGCCAGAAAGTTAAGTATTTGAATGCATTCCCTCAATAAATGTTAAGCACTTACCAGGTGCCAGATAGTGGAATAGGCACAGGGTTAAAACTATGAATAAGAACAACTCTTTTCCTTGATAAATATTCCATTATAACAGCAGTTATAATGCAACAGAAAAGTAGCAGAGAAGACAAAGTTGGGGCACCTACGACCAACAAATAGTCAGGTAAACCATCCAATTGTGATGTGCACTATTTAAAGGTGCAGGAGTGACATGCCAGCTAATTTGTCTTGCAACTAGTATATAAATGAACTGAGTATTCCCAACATAAGACCTCTGACCCAAATTTCATACTACCTCACCAAGCTATTTTTTTTCATTTGCAAAACATGAGATTAAATAAAATGTGAAGGTTAAATAAAACATACAAAGCACATGGGCCCACTGACTGACCGTGGCAGACCCAAGCAGTGCCTAGTAGAATCTGGTTCTCCTACCTGCCTGGGTCCTTAGAAGACTCTGTTTCCCAGACTCCTTGCAGCTAGTTGCGGCCACGTGACTAGTTCTGGCCAATGCATCAAAGCTCACAAGAGCCAGTAAGTGATTTTGCATGCCCTCTCTCCCTGATGCAAAAACCAAGTGTACTATGTGTTCTAGATGGTGGAGCTGCAGATAATGAAGCTTCTGTCAGCTGCAGTCTCTGAGCAACTCTTAGAACAGGACCCCTGCCAATCTGTGATGGAAATAAATCTTTGTTTTGCTAAACTCCTGGAATTTGAGAGTAATTGTTTATACTCATTTATCTTTGTTTACCCTAACTAATGCACTGGTCCATAATACATGCACCACAAATTTGCTTCTTTCCTTTGGCAATAATTTGGGTCACAGAGTGATAGAAATAAACTTTAAATTAAAAATTAAAATGTAGGGCGAATATGACACAGCTACATAGAATATATTTCACTGTGGATCCTGAGGCAAACCAAGAACAGCTGACAACAGTTAAGAAAGTAACTGTGTCCTAAGACCAGCTGAAATGAGAAATCCATTTGCTGTCAGAGAAGAGTCACTTCTCATTAAAGATCATTTTTCTCATTCCTCCAAGCCAAATTATTTAAGTTTAAAAATAGCAGAAATGCCTTATGAAAAAACATGTAAATGCTAAAAATCCCAGCTTGTGGTTTCAGCCACTATTCTTAACATACCTTCAGAAGGTTTTGACTGCCATTACTACAAACAGAAGACTTCCAGGAAGGGATTATTCAAACAAAAAGAAGTCTTTTATTTTCTCTACAAATTCTGGACATGGGAGAAAGATGAGAATAAATATAATTCCAAGTTTTCCATTCAAACAAATCTAAAGGCTTCTGCCTAGCAGTCAACATTGTGATGATACATTCTCATTTGCTAACCAACCACATTGCCCACTTTTTTTCCAAGTCAGACTCCATTCAGTCCACAAACAAGCTATAGTCATCCTTTCTTTATGTCTTTATCCATTTGCCTGAAATGCCCTCTTTTTCACTTGGGGAAAGAGCTTTAAGTCTGCTTCTTGTAGTTGTATTTTGTCCTTTAAGATTCAAAGTGGTTTTTTTTCATTTGTTGATTTTATTTGATTGTACCCTTGCTTTTTAAAAAAACCTGAGATATAACTGACTTATAACATTATACTAGTTTGAGGTGCATAGCATAATAATTCAATATATGTATACATTGAGCAGTGATCACTACTGTAAGTCTAGTTAACATCTATCGATGCTGTTTTATGCCTGGTAATTTTGTCTCTTATCTGGATGATAAATTCTCTAAGATCAGGAATGGTTTTTTTACATTTCAACCCCAAATTGTGAAAGCTCTGGCACAGTCGTAAGCACACCATCAGAAGTAAATAAATCTTCATGGTTGATTGGCCCGTGAGTGCGTGTGGGGGAGGGTACTGCAGTTTGATCAGGGAGCACGGAAAATTGAGTAAGTTCCAGCAGAAGGACTCGTGACTGAAGTAAAAAAATCAGTGTCCAGGGAAGGGGACTTGAAATCGTCTTATGCATTATTTATTTATTTTTCAGCTGAGTGTTACAAATTAGTATCCATTTTGCGGTAGGTTTACCACAGCTGCCCCATAGAGAATGAAAATAGGCAATGGGGCACTTCAAACACTTTCCTGCTTGGGAATGGCTCCAGGTGGCTGGAGAAAGGAGGTCCTAATAATGATACTGTTTACATTTTAAAAAGCAGGCATTGCATTCTCTGCAATTGCCTCCACTTTTGAGAAGCAGATACATGGTGTATTGTGTGTATTATGTCATTTCGCTCAAACTGTCGCTAAATTGTAGATGCAGCACAAAGATGTTCATATAAAGATGTAGTTTCTGGTAATAATATGATGGTACGTACTCATATGAAGTGTATTATCACCAATAAACGCAAATATTTAAGATGTTTGGGTAGCTTTCTCTCAGCTGCCTAGTTGTTCTATGTATATCCTGCTATGATTGGAGTTTTCAAATACCTTGTGTTGAAGGAGGCGTTGAGTTAGATCTGACATTCCTAAAAATCGAAGGTCACATGGTAGACAGGGCCATAAACCGAGCTGCTTGAGTGGACGTATAAAAGGGAGGGACTTACATAGTTGTTAAGTGTAGCTCAATTTAATCATTCAGTCAGTGTTTCTTGAATGCCATGCCCTGTTCTAGGCACTGAGGAACTATAGGTGAACAAGACAGGCATGCCCTCTATCACCATGGAGCTGGTATTCCATTTGGGGTAGTAGACAATGAATAAATGAATAAAGCAGGGCTGTCAAACTCATTTTCACCGGGGGCCACATCAGCTTCGTGGTTGCCTTCGAAGGGCTGAAATAATTTTAGCACTGTATTATGTAACTAGTCCTTAACTGTTAAGGAGTTGAAATTACATTCCCCCCTTTGAAAACAATCACGAGGCTGATGAGGCCCCCCGTGAAAATGAGTTTGACACTCCTGGAATAAGGGATCAGGACAGATTGTGAGTGTTAAATGCTATGAGGAAAATAAAGGAGGGTGCTGTGACAGAGTCGTGGGGCAAGGGGTGGTTAGGAAGGACTGTCGGGGAAGGTAACTAACACTCAGCAGAGGCCTGAATGACACAAGGGCGTGAGCAGCTTTGCTGCTGGAAAGGGCATCTCTGCAAAGCTCGGGTGCGGGAGTGAGCTGAGCCTGTCTGTGTCCGAGGGGCAGCGGGAAGGCCGGTGTGGCTGGAGCAGGGCAAAGTGTCGACGTGGTGGGACACAGATGGGAGAGCAGGGGCTGCCTCAGCCTGTGGTAGGGATCTGCGTTTCAATTTAAGATTGGACTCCTCCTTACCTTTTTTTAAATTCTCGTAGTATTTCACATGTTCTGTTTGTCCACCTGTTGTCCACCTGTTCCTAGGTGGCAGCTTCAGGTCCATGTTATCTCTTTTCTTTTACCTTGGTTGCTGTTCTGAGGGTTCCACCGTCTGACAAACTGGAAGACAGTATCCTTGAACTACCTGAAGAAAACACACACGTTCTGGTCTGTTAGTCCTACCTCCTGAAGTGTATCTGGTCCTTATGTGTGGTTTGTTTTGCAGCAAATAGTGCGCAGTTATGCAACTGAAATCTCAACATGAGTTTTATTTCATCTCTTTTGGTGTTTGTGCCAGGGCCAACTTACAAATATGGCACCATACCTAGGGCCCCACCATACTTTTAGGGGCTCATAAAAATGTTTCAATCTATCTTAAAATCAGAAAAAAATTAACTTTTAGTTTAGACAAAACAAGCAATATTGGCATATTCGTTAGAGCCCAGGAGAGTCAAGGCAGCCCTCCGGGTGCTTAGATGACAACAGATAGGACAGTGCTGTTTATTCTCCAGTGCAACTGTTATCAATGTGTGACAAGTCACATCCCCTTCCAAAATGCAGCAACCTCCCATGGCAATGACAATAGCCCCAAAGATTCATTTTCAAAATCCGTTCTCTGTATTAATGAGCTCCTCTCGAAAACAGCTAGTGAATTATTCATTTTTAAATCATCAATTTTATCCTGGTGGGATGGATTAAAAATATCCATAAGGTATCATTCTATTGACACCCACCTATCAATGCAGCAAAGTTCAGCAAGTTTGGAACACTTATTTAATTTGTTAAAGAAATATGTATAACTCACCATTGATTTCAACAACTGCTTCAAGTACTTCAATGAGATAACAAGTGAACTCCTTTGCAGGACAAAACAATTTACTGGTCATTGTCTTCCTCATTAGAAAGTATTTAGCCCTGGCTGGTGTGGCTCAGTGGATTGAGTATCAGCCTGTGAACCAAAGGGTTGCAGGTTTGCTTCCCAGGCAGGGCACATACCTGGGTTGCCGGCCAGGTCTCCAGCTGGGGGTGTGACAGAGGCAACCACACATCGAGGTTTCCCTCCCTTCGCCTCTCTCTAAAAATAAATAAAATCTTTTTAAAAAGTATTTAAAGGTTATACTTAATAATACATTTTCAAATTCATTTAATGGAACAAGGAAATCGCAATACATGGCAAATGCTGATAGGGAACCCAGGAGTGATGGAGTAATTCTCAAAGAGCTCTGGATGTCACAACGTGCCCTCAGTATGCCCTGTACACTGTGCATGATCCATGTCTCCCTGATGCACAGGGAGTGCGGGCGCCCGTGTAAATACCTGTACTAAAGGTTAGCATGGCTTAATTTCTTTCCTCTTGAGGCATGAAACAATTACATATAAGCTTGATATTTTTATCTTGCCCTTATAATGGATTATTTGACTTTGGAGTCCCTTCTGTTAAATTGCCATTGGGTGTCTCTCATTTTTATTTTTTTTACTTTTTTATTCTAGTTGCCTTCTCCTCAGCATATTTACTATGACATTGTTTCCTTTTCTTTTTTGACAATCAAAATGTTATTTAAAATAACAATAATATACATAGGGATTACAGACACTTTTTGAACTTAAATTTTTAAGAAGATTTTATTTCTTTACTTTTAGTGAGAGGGGAAAGGGGGGAGAAAGAGATGAAGAGAAGCATGGTGTGTGAGAGAAACAACAATTGGTTGCCTCTCTCATGCCCCCAACTGGGGACCTAGCCCACAACCCAGGCATGTGCCCTGCCTGGGAATTGAACTGGCAACCTGACAATCCGCAGGCCACTGCTCAATCCACTGAGCCACACCAGCCAGGGTCACACACTTTCTAAATAGTCTATGTATTTATTTGGAATCTTTTCACAGTTTCTCCTATCAGTTGAAATTAATAATAGAGATTATTATTGAAGTTTGTTCCAAAGCCTCTGTTTATTATTCAAAAAGAATAAGTCTAGATTAGCAAAAAAATTCAAAAAGCTATGAAATATGCATATTCTTATTAAGACTGAGCAAATAAGTTTTGATCTTGAGCAATTTTTATTTTTTTAATTTCTTGTTGGCTTTCCATAAAAGTATTGCATAATAAAACAGTAGAAATATGCTGTGTGTTTATCAACCAAAAATATACGAACATACAACAACATTTTTTGTCACTTAAGCATTACGAAAGAATGGAAAAGCAAATCTTACTTTTGACAAATTGGGATTTTTAAAAAGTGAAATGACATTATCTAATTTACTAAATATTAGAAACCAGGGGGCAAAGAGAGATTAGTATTTCAGAAACAAATACTGGAAAAATAAGAGTACATTAATAGCTGAGGTAGTAATTCAATTAATTTACTTTTTTCAATTCAGTCTATTATAACATCAATTGCTAGTAATTCAATTCTAGCAATCAAGTTTAAAGCATGACTTAGAATATTCTGAATATTTAGGAATTTACTAGGACTACACCACCTATTAATATTGTCAATTACTTTTTTTAAAACGAGGGCAGGGGGAAGCCTTGGAAAATAAACCAGTGTTGAAGTAGCATTGTAAAATACTTTTGTAAAGTAAATTGCCACAAAAATTTGCTTCAGTTCGTCAAATTTGCCTTGGCCTAATCCATATTTACCAGCTGACTTCCTCCTAGCTATTTTCATCACCTTCTATCATTAAACTAAGACGGTAGTTCTTAGTCTTAAAACTAGCAGAAATAACCCCCTGCGGGAAGTAATAACTACCTACCTCTTTGACCGCACCTTCTCTGTCTACTTTGAGGCTTCTTCTTCCTTCTGCCCCCTAAATGTTCCTGCCTGAGGTTTGTTCAAGTCTTTACTCTTTACTTTTCATACTCTTGCCTCTGATAATCTCATTTACTCTATGATTTCAGTTATTGGCTCCCTACAGAAAGATCCCAAATTTGTGACTCTAGCAGAGACTTTTCAAGCTACAGGTTTACATTCCAACTTCCTGCTGTTATCTACATGTGGATATACGACAAATAATACAAACTTAATGTCTGCAAAACCAAAAGCACAATCTTTTTCCACAGTCAATTTAACTCCTCTGTTTTTGTCAGTGAGTCATTCCCCTACCTATGTTGCCTTGAGAGAGGTCTTTGAATCCTCTTCCTCCTCTTATGGGTCCATTCTTATTATCATCACATGCACTATTATTACCAATAATGTCTTAACTAGTCTTCTTTTCTCCAGCTGAGGAACATGTCAGTTTGAAGAATCATTCTGAAGCATACCTTTAATCACGTTTCTTATCTTCTTTAAAGATATTTGCATCTGATTACATATGGAAGAATGTTCACATTTGTCACTCTGTGGTTCAAGAATTTAATGATGTCATACTTGTCTAGATTCATTGCCCATTATCCTACCACTTATAGCTTATACACGTAGTCAAGCTTTATTACTGTTTCCTTCGTATAACATGCATTATCTTGTCCCTTCGCCTGTGATGTTGTGTATCCTGTCTCTAGCTTGAAGTACTGCACAACCTTCAAAACCTAATTAAATATTTGCTAAGAAGCTTTATCAGATAGCTCAAGCTTAGCTGTGATCTCTGTTTATTTATTCCTGAGGGCACCGTGATGTAATGGAAAGGGTGTGGGTTTTGTAATTCTCTCCATCTAGGTTCCAAAATCATTCCGTTGGCTTTGTGACAATATGAAAGTTATTTAACTACTTTAAGTCTTGGTATTCATATCTATACAGTGAGAATAATCCCACTTACCAAGGATTTCGAAAGAAATTTTGTATGGTGTGATTTTGTTATCAGGAGAGAGGCCAGTTGAATGGTTACCAAGAAGCTGAGAGGTTAGAAGGACCAAGCACTTGAGACTGATTAACAACACAGTCTCTGCCTTCATGGAGCTAACAGTCTTAGAGTCTGAATTCCCCTCAGCCCAGAACCTAGTCCCTTACTTTGCAGAATCAGAAACAACCTGGAGTTGATTGGATCAATTGATATGATCTTGCTAACACCCTTAACACTGATGCCAGAAAAACAATTATTTATGTATATCGAAAATGTAACTGTCAAACAAACTGACCCCTCAACAATTGTCTAATCAGGTAGCTGTATGGAATCAGAAATAAAATTGAAAAGATTTCAATACTTGGTGGACTTGGCCTCTGATAGCCAGATGGGTCAATCTGTAAAACAGGAAGATAGACTTTCTTTCTTAATGTATGTGTGTAATGTGATGGCACCTGGAATGTCATTAAAGAGAGGCCCCAGAATGACACCCCTCTCCCATTTTCCTCAATTTCTGAAAGAATTTGCAGACAAGGTTCCCAAATATTCCTCTGCATCTTAAAGACAAGGATGAAAATGCTTGCCACCGATCTCTCTGCACCAGGTGTTGTCTCTTGGTGAGTCTGGGGATAACAGTAAGAGAAAAGAATAGAACTCTGAACTAAATTTTGAGTAGGTTGTATGAATCCTCATATGCTAAGGAGAAATCACTGGATATGAAAAAATAAGCTCAACTGAGTATCTGTCATTAACAAAATAGCAGCTCAGGGTCAAAAACTAAATTTCAGTAATAAGTGAAAAGAAATGTCCTTGTTTTCACACCTATTTTTAAGTTGTGGATTGTTGTATGTTTACTAATACATTATCTAAATTTCTTGAGGGCTGTGACAAGGCCTGGTTTGGCTTTCTATTAGGATATCATGCTCAACAGATAATACCTCTGCACCAATGCTTAAGTAAGGAATGAAGGACTATCTTTAAATATAGGGTATACATCTTACCTACACATTGTCTGCACTTGGGTAAACCCCCTTATAAGACAGACATTTGGTAATTGGAAGAGGACCTGTGAAGCAGGCCTTAGAAGGCATGAGACTTAAGTAATACTAAGTTGGCACCTGGAGGTAGATTGAAATGTTATCTCTACATCCTCCTATCCTTTCCACAGCTGTCTCCCCTTTCCAAACCAATTTAAGGAGTGGAACCGACTTGCGGTTTTTATTTCGACTGCAAGACGGCCTTCAGTGATAACTGTTAGGAAACTTTGAAGAAAAAAATAAGTTTCTTACAGGCTCTGGAGTGTACCAGGCAGGCCAGGGGGCACAACGCCAGGTAAGCTGAGGACAGAGTGTGAGAGTGCCTGCACATGAACACTCGCGTGCACGCACACATGCACACATGAGTAAGCAGGAGCCTTGGGCTCTGCTTTTATTGGGTTGAGGCTGTGGGCCTAGAGTTTCTCAGGTTCTCTCTTAATTAGTGAATTTAAAATATAAGAGTGGTAATTTAAAGCTGGGGAAGAGAAAAAACAAGTAGCCCACACGGTTAATTATGAAACCTATCAAGATCTAAAACAAAGGAGCCACAGTGGAGGAGGTGGCCTGGCTCTTCATTTGAGTCCTGTGGCTGGCAAGGTGTTCATTAAAGATAGACTTTGTTGAAGTAGACGCCTCTTTGATGTGGAGGCCTGGACAATTAAGTTAGGCTGGATACTTGTTTTACAAAAGAAAAGGGCACTGTCAGGGCTCACTACAATTACTCAGTGTTCGTGGCGATGCTGGTGTAAATAAACACACCTACTTTCACCGTGTTGGTCATATAAAGTATAGCATGTACAATGACAGTAGTAGGCTATACTGGCTAGGTTTTTGTGTGAGTGCACTCTATGATGTTTGCACAGCAAAGAAATTGCCTGCTAATAGGTTTCTCAGAAAGTATCCCCATGGTTAGGCAGCACATGACTGTGTTGTTATATACCCATTACCAGTTCATTTCAAAAATATATGAGGTGGCTTGCAAATATACTGCAAGATAACAATAAAAACAACAACCACCCAAGTATACAGAAGGAAGTCAAAGTCAATGCTGAGAATAAGGAAAGCAAAATAAACTAAAGCCAGGGTAGTAATCATGAGTAGAGTGCAAGCTCTGGAATCTGTATACTTGCTATAAATTGCCTCTAACAGTGACACTGAGCTTTCTTGCACAAGTGTTTGGACTTCACAGATATATCTGATCTCCTTAGAAAGCAAGTTCCGTAGAAAGTGAGCAAAAGGAGAATCTTTAGGGGAAACATAGGGTGTATGAGCATTTCTTTAGGTTTACTGTCAGATTTCCTTAGGCCTAAACACATGGTGTATTGCTGGTTTTAAAACTGTTACCTAAAGAATATTCCTTAAGAGAATTTTTATTTCTTTATCTTGCAACTATCCCAATATTTTTGCTTTTTTAAAAATCCTGGTGATCAGTTAAGGCATTCATTCAAAGGCTAGTCATTGCTGTTTAAATGAAAGATACTCAATTTGTTTAATGTTTCAAAAAATTAATAAGGGAACTACATCCAGTCACTGAAAGTAATCAAAGTTGAAATATAAAATAGCTGTATTTTGCACTTTCATGTACAAAGTTGGTGGCAGAATCTCCGTGACCCATCTGGAGCTGAGGAGTCTAAGAGAGTGCACATTTTTGATCTAATGAAGGAAGGCATGCACGGTGTGCTGACAGGCACTCGCTAAAAGTCATGCTTCCAAGACTTCGGAAAGACAGCATGCTCTGGGAGTCCTGTTGTGGTTTCCATTTTCACTGAAATGAAATGATATTGTACTGAATGTAGCTCATAAAAGTGCCAGGCTGATAGTTTTGGAGCTGAAAATTCCTTCCTGCAAATCAACAGCCACGCAGGTAGGAGTAGTACAAATTTGCTGACATGTTTAGTGTGGGACTTAATTGGAATACTATAGGAATTTATAGGTGTACCAAAATTTTTATGTGATTGAGGTTGAGCATCTCAAGGTTGTGATAGGAAGAAAATCAACAAATTTATAAGAAGTGCAGGTAACTTTGCATGTCAATTCAATTTTTGCTCCTAGAAGTTTCAGTTTTAATTGAGAACAAAGATTATTTCAAATGGCCATTCATGGCAGAGAACCAGTTAATAGAAGATAATGGGATTTCCCAATAGACTGTGCTTCTTTTATAGGTCTTGCACTAGCTGGTCACAGCACCACCCTCTTATCTAAGACTTAAATTGTTACTATTACACTACTGTGCTTTATATTACTCAGGTCTGGACTTCTAAAATCCACTGGGGGAAAAATGTATGGCTCCTGGATCGGATGAAAGATGCTTAAGCCTTTCCCACAATCATAAATTGCTTTACTAGCACAGCTATCTATCAGAAGAGGGTTACAGAAGTCCTGGAATAAAATATAAAATAGGTTAAGACTTGATGAAGAGACATTGTCAATTCTAGAGGATAGTAGAAAAGCTGAGGGAATTTCGATCCTCTTGTGAGGGCTATGATAATAGGGCACTAGCAAGGTAGAGAAAGGGTCAGTGCTAACACCCCTTGATCTGGGATGGGTCAGCCAAAGGATGTGCTAGAGTAGTAATGGCAAATAAGAAATAGGTAAGTCTTTAGAAGACCCAGAGCTTAGCTTTGCATAATCTCCATATTATTTTGGAAATTTACTTTGCCAATCAGCCTTATAAGCAATGAAAATACAATACACAATCAAGTGCTCCAAGAGACAACGTGACGAATAAAATATAGCAGAAGCAGCAGATGATAGAGACACACAGGGGCTTCAAAAATTGGCATCATACGACACCTATTATAAATAACTACTATTATTTTCAAGAAGGTAAAAGAAAAGATTGAGAATTTTAGCAGGTATTTAGAAACTAAAAATAAGGAAACCAAAATGATGTGTGAATGAGTGGGTTTATTAATATCTTGGACTGAGCTGTAATAAAGAATATATCAAGAAAAAATACCTGGAATAAAGCACGAAGAAATTAAAAGTTGGTAATACATAGGAAGAGAGCAATAAGGTCTAAGATACGTATAATTTGAATCCCAGAAAGGGAGAAAAGAGAGAGAGGAGAGTAAGCGCTATTTAAAGTGACAATGGCTGAAAACATTTCCAAACTGACAAAAAATATTATGTCACAGTACCAAGAGCACTTGCACACTGCGAGAGGAATAACAACAACACAGCCCTCATCTAGGTATATCACAGTCAAATTACTGAAAAGCAAGACAATAAGTAAATCTTAAGGGGGCTAGATAAGAGTCAAATCACATTAAAAATATATGACAATTATATTGAGTTGATTTCTCAATATAAACAAGACAAACCAGTGGAAAGATACATTCAAAGTGTTGAAGAAAAGTATTGCCAACCAAGAGTTCTAGCCAACAAAATATCGTTTAATATGAGAGTGAGCAGAAAAGAACATTTAACAAAATCTTCTCATTCATTTTAACAAAAACACTCAAAAACTAGGAATAGAAGTTAATTTTTGTCAACATGATAAAAGGCATCAATGAAAAGCCACACTGTTGTCCACGTCCATGAGTCCTTTTTCCTTTTTGCTCAATCCCTCCACCTCCTAACCCTAACCTCCTCCCCCACTGGCTGTCATCTGCTCTCCATCTATGAATTCCCATTTTCATTGTTAGTTCAGTTTGGTCATTAGATTCCACATATGAGTGAAATCATACAGTATTTGTCTTTCTCTGACTGGCTTATTTCATTTAGCATAATATTCTCCAGGTCCATCCATACTGTCACAAAGGGTAAAATTTTCTACTTTTTTATGGCCAAGTATGGAATATTCCATTGTGTAAATGTCCCATAGTTGTTTTGTCTACTCATCTACTGATAGACACTTGGGCTGCTTCATATCTTGGTGATTGTAAATAATGCTGCAATGAACATAGAGGTGCTCATGTTCTTTTGAATTAGTGCTTTGGGTTCCTTCAGATATATTCCCAGATGTAGGATAGCTGGGTTGAAAGGCAGATTTATGTTCTTGTAAATAGGAACCCACTA
>VMDR010022008.1:0-16551 GCA_007922815.1 Macrotus californicus
ACACTGGCGATGTGTATCAAACATACCATTAACTATAGAACAAAGACAAAATGAGCATTAAAAAGGAATATATAATGGTTCTATGACTTGAAAATATAGACATAGTACAACTATTTTTAATGGTTAGAGAAAATGTCAGATATTTTATTTAATTTAAAAAGTTTAAATGTTTTCAAGAAGCTTATTAGTGGCAGTATTATTAATACTGCCGTTCTGAAATAGTGTTATGTGTAATAAGTTGTAAAGCAATGAGTGATTATAGGAAACTCTAATTCCTTTCATCATATGTATTTTTGACAACCAGAATCCCTGGGTTTCTTTTTTTGTATTGGTTTTGATTTGAGTGTATACTGATTCATTACATTAATTTCTTTTTTTAAAATTACTTTATTGTTGTTCATTTACAGTTGTCTGCATTTTCTCCCCACCAGTCCCCCCTACCCCAGCCAATCCCACCTCCCTCCCCCGCTCCCACCCTCCCCCTTGGTTACGTCCATGTGTCCTTTATTGTGTTTCCTGGAACCCTTCCCTCCACTGTTCCCTCTCCCTTCCCCTCTGCCCATTATTAGATTGTCCTTAATTTTAATGTCTCTGGTTGTATTTTGTTTGCTTTTTTCTTTTGTTGATTATGTTCCAGTTAAAGGTGAGATCATATGGTATTTGTCCCTCACCATCTGGCTTATTTCACTTAGCATAATGCTCTCTAGTTCCATCCATGCTGTTGCAAAGGGTAGGATCTCCTTCTTTCTCTCTGCTGTGTAGAATTCCATTGTGTAAATGTATCACAGTTTTTTTCAGAATTCCTGGTTTGATGAATGGAAATGATACTGATATACTGGGGGCAGATTTCCCGCTCATGGGCAAGATGGCAACAGGAGGAAGCAATGCACTGAGCACGTGCAAGACTAGTGAAACAGCTGGAGGGATGGAAAGCCCTCCTACCCTCTCCCAGTACTTACTTGATTGAGAGTGGGACCAGAGAAGGCAGACACATGTGCCACAGAGGTCAGAATGGCAGCAGGGGGAGGGGCTGTACCAGAGAGATCTGTCAGTCTAGCCTGGGTAAAAAAGGAATTGGCTGGGGGCATGGGTCCTTCCAGAGCCCGCAGAAGTTTGGGCTGAGAAAGCACTTGGTCCGGCGACCATGGAAACTAGCATAAACCCAGAGGAAGGAGAGGATGCACTCTTGCTCACCTCAAAAACCTACTGGCTTGTGCATTTGCTGGACCTTCTGGCCCTGGAAGCCATGTGGCCATTGGCCACACTGGTCCCACATGTAGGTTCTAAGGAGGAAGCCTTAGGCCTGACAGTGGCTGGGAGAAAAGCCAGCTGCCTGGATGATCACTCAGTGACTACCTGTGGTTGCCAAGGCATAGAGTTTAAATAGGAGAAGGAATTCTGGACAATGCCTTTGGTTTGGGTCTGGCAGTGGGTAGTTGGGTTTCCTCTGGGTTTCCAGAATGGGATGGGCTTTGAGACAAGAGTCTGCTATTCCCCCAGACTGTGCAACATTTGAATAAAGACCTCTTCCCTTTCTCACCAGACTCTGTCTTGGGAATTTGGCTATGCGGAGGGTGGGCAGCTGAACCTCAACTTTAGTTTGGTAACAGAGATACATACAAAATATTGAAGTTATATAAAAATCTTATAGTTCTGCATTTGAATTAAAATATTAGTATAAATTCATGAGTTTTGTTATGTGTAATATTGTACACATATGTGTGTATAATACCCCCAGATTCCTGCACTGGTTATTTAACCAAACATTCATCCAGACACTGCTAAGAAGGGATTTGCAGGTATAAATAAAGTCCCAAAGATATGAAAGGTATCCAGATTAGCTGGCCTAGCCACATGGGCACTTTAAAAGCACACAGGTTTCTTCTGCAGATTGTAAAAGAGGTCAAGGATCAAAGCACATGGGAGACATATATCAAATCACCGCATTGTACACTTTAAATATCTTAAATTGTCATTTGTCAATAAATCTAGAAAAGAAAGTAAGCTCACAAACAAAACACCCCACAAAGCATAAGGGAGATTTGGCATGTCATTATTAGCTTGAATATGGAGAATTGATCATGTGGAAAAAAGGAGGCCTCCAAGTCTGGAGAGTGGTCACCAGCAAAAATTTGCGGACCTCAGCACTGCAGCTCGAAGGAACTGGATCTGTTGACAACTTAAATAAGCTTGAAAGCAGATTCTTCCCTTGAGTCTCCAGATAAGAATGCAGCTCACCCAATATTTTGATTTCAGTTTTGTAAGACTGTAAGCAGAAAACCCAGCCATGCAGTGCTGGGCTTTTGAACTACAAAACTGTGAAAGAATAAACATGGATGATATTTTAAGACTTTGAATTTGTGCCAATTTATTACCCAGCAATTAGAAAACTATTTAAGCTTGGAATATTTTGTTATGCTAGATAACAGGGAAGCTATTATACTGCTAGGGTAATGTCAAAAAGACTCAAGACCCAGTTTCAAGAAACCTCACTGGCCAAAGTTGGGACAACTTGAGCTTTGAACACTGCTCAACATGGACACTGGTATGATTGAAGGTGGATTAAATGTCATTCTCATCATCTGGCTACTTATGCATGGAAAGGAAGTTGGAAGTATCATTGGAAAGAAAGGATAATCGGTTAAGAAGATGCACAAGGAGAGTGGTGCACATGTCAACATCTCAGAAGGGAATTGTCCTGATAGAATTATCACTTTGGCTGGACCCACTCATGCTGTCTTCAAAGCCTTTGCTATGATCATCGACAAACTGGAACAGGACACTAGAAACTCTATGACCAGTAGACCTCCCGTCACCCTGAGTCTGATGGTCCCTGCTAGTCAGTGTGGCTCTCTCATTGAGAAAAGTGGTTGCAAGATCAAGGAAATACAAGGGTACAGGGATTAAGGTCCAGGTGCAGGAGATATGCTCCCCAACTCAACCGAGCAGGCCATCACTATTGCTGGCATTCACAATCCATCACTGAGTGTGAGACAGATCTGTGTGGTCAGGTTGGAGTTCCCCCCACGAAGGACACCATGTGGTACCTGTCCAAGCCATCCAGTTCTCCGCTCATCTTTGCAGGTGGTCAGGATAGGTATAGCACAGGCAGCAACAATGCCAGCATTCCCCATACCACCCTGTCCATGTGCCTCAACCTTGACCTGGAGGGACCACTTTTAGAGGTCTATACCATTCAAGGACAGTATGCCATTCCACAGCCAGATTTGACCAAGCTGCACCAGTTGGCAATGCAACAGTCTCATTTTCCCATGATGCATGGCAACACTGGATTCAGTGCAGGTTTGGATGCACCTACTCAGACTACTTGTCATGAATTCATCATTCCAAATGATTTGATTGGCTGCATTATCAGGCATAAAGGCACCAGAATCAATGAGATCTGTCAGATGTCTGGGGCCAGATCAAAACTGCAAACCCAGTGGAAGGGTCTACTGATAGGCAGGTTACCATCACTGGATCTGCGGCCAGCGTTAGCCTGGAACACCTCCAACCTCTCTGCTTTTCCCCATGACTGAGCCACTTTTCTAAGGTTGTATCCAATCTATTAACCAAATCCCAGGCCCAGCTAAAAACTTTAAGGAGAGGCATCCTAGATTCCTGTGCATACGTATACCCACTTTGTCCAGTCTGGGAGTGCTTTCCTTGAAGAAGGGTCAGTGCAAGGATTCTCTACCCTGACTGCACATTAAAGCCAACTGTAGAAACTTGTAGAAAATATCCTGTGGTCCTACCTCAGACCAATTAAATCTGAGTCTCAGTGGGTGGTTGTTTGTAGTTTTTTTCAAAGCTCCTCAAGGGGCTTTAATGTGCAGTTATGATTGTGAACTACAAGACTAATTATGTGTAAGAAAATTTGTTAATACACCTAATTCTTTTGTGAAGTGAATCATAAACCAATTAAAATGGAACTAGCTTCTATAATTTCTCTCCATGTTAACAATTTGCCTATTAGTTGCTCTTAAAGGAAGGCATTTTTAATATGCCAGTATATGTTAAGATGAAAGGCGAGAATGAGGAAATGAGAGAAAAGCATCAATTACATTGTGTTAGGGTTAAGTTTGATTAACCCTACTTCGCTACTACTATGAAGGTATTTTTTTAAAAAAGATTCTATATTTGATTGTATTATATACATCTATGGTCAGGTAACTGATTAGTACTGTAAAATAGGAGCAATGTGTTAAGATTCTACAGTTTTTGGAATACATGGGATATGTCACAAGAAATCTAGAGGAGATGGTTCTAGACCTGATTCAATGACGTCAGGCCCCTGGCCCAGCTTCTCTTAACATTAATTAGATATCCATGAGCACCAGAGCACCAAGCACCCTAACTGACACAAAACTTTCAAAGGAGAAAGGAAAAAAGAGAAAAGAGGGCTCTCCTTAAGTGTGTCTTTGTATCTAAGAAGAAGATGCCCAGACGAATTCTCCATTTCTCTTTTCCAAATCAGGCTGAAATAACAGAAAATGAAATGCTGGCATTTTCAGCCTTTAAAAGGGAAGGGACTTCTGCTAGCTAGGAATAAAATCTTTAAGTGTGTTTGTTTTCAGAGCACTGATTTTGCACTTATTTTGTTAAATTTATTCCTAAGTATAGTATTCATTTTATTGCTATTATAAGTGGAATTGTTTGTTTACATTTTAATTTTCAGATTATTCTTTGCAAGTATTACAGAAAACAATGGGTTTTCATATACTAACCTTGCATCCTGCAAGTTTGCTGAACTTGTATAGTAGTTTGGATAGTTTTTAGTGGCATCTATACAATTTTATATATTAAAAATGTCATCTGAGAAAAAAAAGAACTTGTCCAATCTGAGGCAATAATATTTGTCAAAAATACAGATGTTTAGTAGTCAAATTATATTAATTGAGTAAACAATTTTCTGCAGGGCATAGGTATAAAAGGAACAAAATCAAAACATGCAGTGTGATGGATCTCTGTCTATATACAGGGTGGGCCAAATGTAGGTTACAGTTGTTCACATGGAAAATAATACAATAATTAATAAACAGTCACACTAGAATAAACTCTGTGCTTCATGTACTCACAGCTACAAACCTACTATTGCCACACCCTGTACATTAGTATTTTTCAAAGGTCATGTGCCTGAAAACTCACAGGACACTTGTGAAAGGGCCCTGTCTCAAAGCTACTATGGTGGAGCTCAGTATAGCATTGAATTCAGTCAAGAATAAGAACCAGATAGTTGTCCTAAGGCTATATTTTGAGATACATTCTACACTAACTATTAATCACTTCAAAATAATTAATCATGATTTTTTTCACTATGTCTCAAGTTGTGGAAATCCTCCAGAATCCTCCAGAAGCATACTTATTCCAGCCCATTCATAGCCTCTGAAGTGCTTTTCACTTGTCAGTCTATCTGGCCCATAATTAGTTAACCTTCCTTATCACAGGGACGCAGTCATCCTTACTCAGCAAATCTGTGGTATTGGCCACAAGCCCCTGAATGTATCTGGTCTAATGCTCTCCCCTTAAAATCAGAAAAACACCCACTGCCTCACCAGTTTTAATTAATTAAAAACTCCCCAGTCATCAGGAAGTCATATGCTCTGCATGCCCCTGTGACAGCACAACTTGCCAGATCCTCTCTTTCCTGGGAAAGTTAATTGACCATATTGCTAAATTATTTCCTGTTTTTGATTCAAAGGCCAAGTTTTTATTTTTTCCTACTCTGCCTGATGTAGAGGTCTTAAGGGTCTATAATATTTTTTATTTAATATCATAACTCAGGAGACATAGCCAATGATTTTTGATATTAAAAGGATATTATTTCTCATAATGTACAAATAAAATTACCCCATTGTCTTACCAAGTGATTTGGTAAGGATGCCAAAAATGAGTTCAATTGTTTTCCGGTGGTGTGCTTCTTAGCATGTAGTGACAGCATTCTTCCATTATTTCTATTTCAATGTTAGCTGTGTTTTCCTTTATGTCTGTTACTCCGAACCCTGATCATGAGTTGCATATGCTATTCATCCATTATTCAACCAATGTAAATGTAAATAAAAATAAATACTTTAATACTTCACACTCCCACCAAAAAAATACTCAGAACTAAAATTTGATTTATTTTAATTATGTATGTAAACTCATGAAGAAGAGGTTTTTAATGCATTCTAATGATTTATGATTCCACAATGCCCTGTGCTGATAATAGCATTTAGAGCACTATACTCTGTATTTGTCATCTCCTGTGATTAGTGTTAATAAATGTGAGGGCATCTGCTGCCATCGTTCACCTCTGTACTTCAAGGAGAGCACATTACCTGCCACCCAAAGAGGCATCCAGCAAGTCTCTCCCTTCTGTCTTTTTTACCACAGTACAAAGATTTTATATATCATAGAATACTGTGTTATAAATATTACTGAATCATACCCTTTAAGCTCTATTCAGACTCATAACAAGGAAAAGATATTATTTTACAGAAATAACCCAATATCAAGAAGACCAAAAGTTCAATTTTTGTCTGATTGATTTGATTTGTTATTGCATTATGAAAATTGATCTACTGACCACGAACCACTTCCCTACAGTTAACTCAATAATTACTCCAAAACTGCCAAATTCAGGTGAGTTTTAGCTTTGAAGAGTCTTGAATTCATTATCACTGGATTTTCTAAATTCATATTTATATTTAAATTTAATATTCCCATTTGGCTGATGACCTAGAAATGGACGTATTGCTCAGCTTTGAGAATGCTGCTATTCTCTGTCAGAGTTTTTCAAATTCTCCGTCAGCAGCCAGTTGTTTCCCAGACCATTCACAAAAACAGTAGGGAAAAAGACTAAATTGTCAAATGTGAGAAATAACTTTGTTTAGGCAAAAACTGAATACTTAGAAAAGTGCAGGACTTAGCCTAAAACATGTGAACATGCATTTTGAAATTCTAATGTGGGTGTGAGTGTGTGGGTGTATATGAATAATATATGTAATGTAGATTATTTGACCAGAACTGTTTTAACCTATTTCACTTCAAAAAAGTTATTTTCAGCTGTCTGATACACAAACTGGAAAAAAATTAATACTAAAAACGTGTTCTGAAATGACACAATGGTCCCTAGGCTGGGGCACAGGAAGGTTCTTCTCAGCTGTGACCGAGAGTGAGTTCACAGCACAGATAGCAGGAAATTTGCTGTGAGTCACCCTGGGGTATCGGGATTGTGAGCAAGGTGCGAGCGGGTTCGTATCAGAAAAGATGGGATCTGTTGATCTAGATGACTACAGGAAGCTAAAGCGGGAAGACTTTGGAGAGCACTATCATGCACAGAGCATTGCTCTGGAGAGGTGGTATTAAGAAAGAAAATTTTTATGCCCTGAATATAGGGGATTTCAATGACATGGGGCTATGTGACTTTGAGGAAAACAGTTTCAACCTAAAGCTATGAAATCTAGGATATTATTTTTCCAGATTAAAGGTCAAGAACTATCTCTCTCTCTCTCTGTCTTGTAGATAAACACCGAGGAAGAAAAGCAAGAGAGCTGCTGTCAACGGAAATATGTACTTGAACGTGGATCTTTAACTTACTGTTCTGTATGCTCATAACTGAATCTGAGATTCATTTATACCAGAGTTCCACAACTCTGTGATCTGAGATTCTGAGATGACCTGCAATAAGAATCACTTTTTAGAACTTTTTAAAATGCCCATTCCATATCAAGAATTATGAAATTAAAATCTCTGAGTAGGCATGAAAATCTACATTAAATAACAAGTTTCCATGTTACTTTATGCTCATTAAATTTTCAAAGGACTACTTGATATTAGAATGACAGGTTTTAAATTCCTTTAAGTTGCTCAATGTACAAGGGGTAACCCCCCAAAACCTGGAATTATCTTCTGGAGGATGAGCCCCTTGTAACAAAGGCTCCCCATGCTAGCCGAGTGTTCTAGGAACCCATCTGTATCAGTGTACCAGATGGCATTGCAGTGAGAGGCTTCAGTGAATTTTTTTTTGAAGATTCTTTCAAGGTGTTTGCCCATTTCATGATGGGTAATTTACAAGCTCACCTGCCCACACCATGGCGTGTCTTTCATGCTCCACTCTCCCTATTCACCTGATCTTGCCTCAAGTGACTTTTTTTTATTTGTTTCCCCAGATGAAACAAGTCCTCAAAAGTAAACATTTTGTTGATGTGGAAGAGGTGAAACAAAAAACAGCAGAAATACTAAAAGACATCAAAATTGATGAGCTTAAAGACTGTTTTGAGCAGTGGACAAAAGTCTTGATAAGTGTATTGCATCAAATGGAGAGTACTTTGAAGGTGACTGAAACTGAAACATGTAAGAATACATACACATTTTTATTTTTTTTTATTTTTTTTTTTAAATTACTTTATTGTTGTTCAATTACAGTTTGAATTTTCTCCCCATCACTCTCCCCCCACCCCAGCCAATCCCACCCCCCTCCCCCGTTTCCACCCTCCCCCTTGGTTATGTCCATGTGTCCTCCATAGTGGTTCCACATTTTTAAATTAATAAATTACGTTTTTGGATCCCTCCTCATAACAAAGGGAGTTTTGTTTGCTTAGCAGAAATTCCCTTCCCAAAATCTATACACTGACTTGACCCTATATTTATCTTCTGTTACAACTAGAAAAGTGTTCTCACTCCTATCAAATGTGAATTTCTGCAGATGCCTCTGGATCCCATCCAACTAAGCATCTCCACTTCCTCTGCCGTCTCCTGTCTTATATCATCAGACTCCTCTCCACTGGTACAATCAACATACTCCTATTTTTAAAAAAGTGCATAGAAACCCTGCCTCCAAAATATCATTGACTCCATTTCCCAATCCAACAATTACTCAATTATTCTTTTCCCCTTTACAGCAACTTGGTATTTAACCTTCTTCTCGGAATCTGGTTTCACTCCTTCCCAGAAAAAAATTCCTCCAGCACACCTGTTTTCTTTCTGTTCTTGAGTTCACTGGGACTTTCCCACCTGTAGCACTTTGCCCTCTACCTGGAATGCTCTTTCTTTGCTGTTTCCAAAGTCTCATCTGTAGGATCTTTTCTCAGAGATCATTCTTCCTTGCATACCTTATGTAAATAAGTTGCACTTCCTACTCCAGTTATCTGCTAACAAATATTCTTACTCTGCCATCAGCACAACCTCCAACTTCCAAATGTATGTTTTCTTATTTGTTTACGTTTAGGTATTCTAGAATGTAAACTCCATGAGGGTAGATTCCATTTACCGAGTGTCTGTGATATAATAGTCACCCCAATAAATATTTGATGAGTGAATAGATTGCTGATGTAGGTGCCAGATACTGTAAGTACAGATAACCCTAGTCTTCTTTCCCAGTAACTTTATATAAACTGGCATGTACCCACAGTGCACATGATACCTGGAGCAACACGAAGGAGGTTCATTTACAATCAAATGGAGAAATTAGTATAGTTACGGTTTCTATTCTATCTGGTCCTATGAACTGAGCTTGAGCTGCTATATCTGAAGAAGTCCAGAAATAAACAGAACTAGAGTTAGTTTTGTTTATTTATTTTTATTTTTATGAGAGTTTTGGGAATCATACAGGTAAGAAATAAAAGCCAGCAGAAAAAAATATATGAGACTCTAGAACTAATGAGATCTGCTTAAAGTCCTGGAGAAAAAAATGTAGTTGTGATGGGAAGAAAAACCTTGGCACCTTGAGGATTAGAGAACATAGCAAGTCAGTCATAGACAGGCAGCAGTAACTGGGCATCATCTAGTGGCTTTGCCGCCAGAGGAGTGGACAAGTGACAACCAGAACAGCAAAGAACGAAAACGGGGTGGATGTTGCAGAGTGATCACAGTTGACCAGCTCATTCACAATCTATACATGAGAAGCCCTTTAAGCATCTCTTAGAAACAACAGCTGATACTTTGTGAGTGGAACTAATTTCTAGTAATCAGACTAGTAAGACTAAAGTTGCCACAACTTATTCATTAAAATTAAATATGAATATATATGAATATGATACTTATACTACATACAATATGACCTAAAAGTCTCAGAATGAAAATTCGGGCACACCTGGAGGACACTGGTTAGGATCATACTTGAGGATCGATTTCCATCTCAAAGAATCGTGATAATTTTCTCTGCCAATTTTCATTGTGTGTTTGCCTTCAGCTTCTTTCACCAATATGTCACTGTTTTAATATCACTTCTCTAGGAAGCACTGCATTCTAAGATTATCACCAGGCCAAGGGCCAGTTGAAAGCAGAATTGCTTGAACTGCAGACTTTGCTATGTATGCCTATGTCTCATTGAACACTCTGTTAGGAAGCTTGCCCTCCTACCTAGAGATCCCTGCCTTTGTGCTTTTTCTGACACAGATCTCAGAAGAGGCATTTTCTCATGTTAAGTTTTCTGAATACCCAGCAGATAATAACAGATGGAAAATCATTAGAATCTATATATAGCTTCACAAATCTGATTTTGTAGTTCTTCCAATTATGTCAAGAGTGATTTGAGTCTCTATTAAAATTTTAATAGCTCTAAATAAAAAGCATAACAATTGCAGTTTTTCTGGGAAAGAGGGAGAATCTGACAGTGACAAGTTAAAAAAAAGATAGATATGTATAAATCTAAATTTCATATTCCCCTAGAAGCTGGAATAATTATAGTTTAAAGTGTATAATTTTTATGATATTTATTAGAGGTAAAGTACAAGGAACAAAGCAAACATCATGTATTCACAGTGCAAAAACATGAGCAAAAATTAGCTTTCTGATGCAGCACATAGAATAAAACTAATTCATACCCAGAAAAATCTATATTCAATTCAAGAGCAGTGCCTCCATTTCAATGATGGAGAAAAAACCTGGCCAGCTGCTTTAACTATACAACAAACATAAATTACAAAAATGCTCACAGGTAAGGTTTCAAATTCCACCAGTTTTATAAAGGTCAACTATAACCTCAAATTAATTGGCCCTTCATTTTGAAAACACTTAAATCATAATATTTGCAAAGAAAGAAAGTTTTGATGCTTCCAGGAAGATTTTTTTGAAAAAGTACTAAGAGGAAAGAAAGGAGATGTATTACTAGTCACAGTGAATTAAGACGAAAGTTAGGGGGCCTCCTACCTCTCCCCATTTAAAGTCTTGCTTCAAAAGCATGACATCTGTCTTCAGCACCATGGTTGATAAGATATACTGAAAAATACCTTTAAAATAAAGGATAAAACACAGAGAGACCTGAAGGGAGTGTTAATGATAATAATATATGTTAATTCTTAAACTGGTTGGTAGTCTTAGGGTTGGTATTTATTTATTATGTTTTATTTCAAATAAGCCTATGTTTATATTTATGTATGTATATATCTTTCCTACATTTTTGGTAACATTTTTTTCATGATAGTAAAGAAAAAAATCAGGATACAAAATTTGATTTATGTATCATGATCATAACTATTTATAAACAGCAGTGAAAATCTTATGTATAGAAAGAAAATAACAAAATAGGAATAGTGATTGATGTTCATTTGTGGGAGTATAGATGATTGCTTCTCTTCTCAAAAATTTTATGTAGTTTCTGCCCTGGCCAGGTGGCTCAGTTGGCTGAGCATCATCCTGTACATTGCAAGGTTTCAGGTTCAATCCCTGGCCAGGGCACATAACTAGGTTTCAGGTTTGAACAGGTACATATAAGAGTCAACCTATCAAGTTTTCTCTCTCACATCATTGTTTCTCTTCCTCTCTCCATCCTTCCTTTCCCTTCTCTAAAATTAATAAGTATGTCCTTGGGTGAGGATAAAAAATGTTATACAGTTTCAAATTTTTATAGTGAGTAATTTTTCATACAACTTTTACTTATTTCATTAATAGAAATAAAAATAAGAAAAAACTTATGTCTGTATAAAAATGAAAATGAAAATTATGTCTACACATAAATCTGTAAATGCTGTGAATAGCATCATTGTTTGTAATAGCTAAAAACTAGTAACAACCCGTATATCCTTCAATGCGTGGATGGTTAGACAATGTTATATTCTTCAGTTGAATACTACTCCACAATAAAAAGAAACAAGCTATTGATATACACAACAATCTGGAAGCATCTCAAGGTCATTAGAGATGACTTGTTCTTTAACAAGTATAAATGACTCATGGACATGGACAGCAGGGTGGGGATTGATTGTGGGAGTGGGCAGTGGGTGGGGCAGGGGAGAACAATGGGGGAAGATTAGGACAACTGTAATAGGATAACAATAAAAATAAAATAAAAATTGCAAAATGTTAAAAAAATAATAGTGAATAAAAGAACAAGTTCTAAAAAAGGTAAGAAAAGGAATAAAAATATTGTGTACTATATTGCTCCATTTATGTAACATTCCTAAAATAGTAAAATTATAGGGATGGAGAACACACTAGTGGTTGCCAGTGGTTAAGGATGGTCATAGGAAGGAGGGTGAGTGTGATCGTACTATGTACGGAGCATGAGGGAGGTCTTTGTGCTAATGGACCAGTGCTGTATCCTACCTGCAGTGTTAGTCACATGAATCTACACATGTGATAGCATGATATGGAACTACTCACACACACTATAGCAGCATGTTTCTTGAGTTTGATATTGTATTATAGTTATAGAAAGTATAAAAACTGGGAAAAAACACGTGAAGGGTACATGAGACCTCTTTGTACTATCTTTGTAACTTCTTATAAATCTATAATTATTCCAAAATTAAAAAATTTGCTGTAGTTTCAAATTTCCTATAGTACTTGTTTTACAATGAGTAATGTTTTATTCATTTTGTTATTTAAAAAGAGAAGTAGCATATAGAAACATTTTACAGGTATTATCTTTCTTTCTGCTTCCTACTCTGGTTGTGACTCAACACAAGTGAAATAAAAGTTAATTTAAAAATTGATCATGGCATTATCAAATTGAATGCAATACTATGTTTCAGACTATAATTTTGTTGAAACCCTAGATGAAGACAAAGTAAACTTACTTTGGGGCAAACAGTGCTAAATGCAAAAATTACAGTGGAAAATAATACAGATTTTGTCCCTAATCTCAGAAAGTTTGCAATATAGTGAGTAGACAGAAAATGAAAGACGAATTGAAATCATATAAATATTGGAAGTATTGATACTGTGTGTAAAGGCCACAGAGACCTGACATAATAAATAACAGTGGAGTTCTAGTTTGTAAAGGTCGGTCAGACAAGGAAGACCACTCTGGGGAGATGCTGAAGCTGAGATTGAAGAAGACGGCCACACTCTGATGAAGGAATTCTCTAGGACACGGGAAAAAACTCTGCCTCCATAGAATGTGGCTTTGACACAAGCAGGAACATAGGTATGTTTGATACGTGTTTCTACAGGATATTTCCGCATCCCTCTTAACTAGACAAGTTCCTGGCACTTAGAAAGCACTTGTGTGCTGCATAAATTCTTAAGTATTAATTCCATTTGTAGCATTTCACAACCCAGTCCTTTGTAGATAAGAAATATAATAAGTAAACAACAAAACAAATTAAAAATAGGACTTGTATTTCATCCTCAAAATTAAAATCTAAAATTTTAAAATAGTTGAAATAGTGTTCTCACAGAATTGTTTTAAATTACATTTTTATTTAAACTGTTGCCCCAGATCAGCTTTATTATTACTTTTAAGCAGAATTTCATTTTTCTCTCTTACACTTAGAAGCTTCTCTTGTAAAGGAAGACATAATACTTACTAATGACGTGCCCCTTTTAATAGATTTCATTCTGTCTGATTCGAAAAAATGTTTTTAATGCTTCCAGGAAACTTATTTAAAATTTAAAATGTAATCCAATAATGGCAGTAGCATTAGTTTTCTACCATATTTGCTGTGAGAAAAGACGCATGCTAGGCCGGCTGGTCTCCTTGAGCACCTCCAACCCAGCCGCTCTTTGCGGACAATTCCGAATCATCTGGTTCTAGTTTGAAAATCCAGACTGCTGATAAATTACTGGGGCTCAAAAATGTTGCTCACTCAGCTTCTGACTTTAAAATTATGAGGCTCTTCCAGACTCAGCTTTAACGTCAACATTTAAAAATAATGGCACCTTGTTCTTCCTGTTGCCAATGGATATTTTTCTCAGTTTTACAGCGAGTCTCGGTGAAAAATCCAGGTCTTAGGCAACTCTGTTTAAACATCTGGAAGTGCAGAAGCAGATTAAAATTCAATAAACCTCAAGTTGTTCATCTACCTACAGTAACAACCTGACTAGTGTTCACAAAGGAATTTCAAGCCTAGTTACTTTTGAGGGCCTCACTAATGTGGGGATTGTCTATTGTATTTTGGAGCTTCATGTCACAGTGTGGTGAGCTTGTCACCCCAAAACCACTACTGCTCCCCATCTCCATTGTCAAATACAGCAAGAAACGGGGATAAAAATATTAGATTGAGAAAATGGAGTGTTTGGACAAAATGGTGGGCTAGGGAGATTTGCCTCAATTTTGAATTCTTTAATCTGCTGTGGCCAAAGTTATTTCTTTATTCTTAAATTTGTACAGACCAAGGTGATTTTCATGAGGTAATAAAGACATGCAAGACCTAATCCTATGAATCACCCTGAAAGCATAAACACTTTGGGGAAACTCCCAATAAAATCTAAAAGTAGAAATAAACCAGAAATGCAAAGACAAAGACAAAGAGAATAAAAGAACCATTAAGTGGAACTGTTATTCAGACATGCTGGTTCAGCCGGGCAGCAGTGTCTGCACATGCTCTTTCAGTGTGCCAAAGTTCCGCTTGCCGAGACTGTCAAACAGAAACACAGAAGGGAGGGAAGGGAGGAACATTGACAGTATCCTCCCTAATGTTATAGACTACTAATTCTAAAATTAACTATTTTCATAAAATAGAAATCCTTGCATCCCTAAATAGAATTATGCATTTCCACAGTCTGTTTAAAAAGTAATTGAGTATACAGTGATTTTATAATCTTAGTTTAAAATGAGCATTTTCCCATGGGTTGCTGTTCTAGCAATTATTTCTAAAACAAAAATAAATCCAGAAAACCAGGAGAGTTGTTTTTTATTTATTTTAATCTCATAGATGACTTACAGAAAATATACGTTTAAAAACAAACCACTGATCTATTAAAGTGACATTAGTACAGATAAAATGTTATCTTTTCTAACTTTCCTGCTTCATAGCCAATTAATGACTGATATGGTCAACTACAGAATACGTACAGTTGTACAGGTGTACTGAGAGATGAAAATGTATAGTGTGTAGTGTGTAGACTATAAAAGATTAGACTTTTATAATCTTTGAGCTAAAGAATAATTTAAAGCCCACTGACTGAAGATCACAGGAAACATACTTGTAGCTTAAAAAAAAGGTTTTTGACTTACAGATAGCAAGAGATAACACATGTAGGAATGGGACTCTAGAGTGTTTCTTAGAGGGTTTGGACGTGTGCTACATTATTGTAAGGAGGGATAAGGGAGATTTAACATCGAATGTCGTCAAGAATTGGGGGCAATTCAGTATCTTATTTATGTCTATTAGGTGGGCGAGTGAAGAGGGACTGGGGATATTGTTAGTAAAAAGCAGCAATTACTCAGAAGAAAAGATGGTTAGTCATTTTGTATCTGGGATATGGCCTTGGATTTTTCTTTTAAAAACATTATGTTCTGTTCTTGCCCTTGTCCTCTTAGAATTATTATTGATATTCTTTGAAGAATAATATAATCTCAACAATTATCATATTGCAAACAACCCATTTTTATCAGCACTTGTTTACACCCTCCATGAGTCACAAGATTATAACGTGAAAAATACTAACAATTGCGGGTTATATAAGTGGTATTCAGAACGAAGAATTAAGTAAAATGTTTCTTAATGTTAAAGTAAACCTTCTAAATGCATTGGTTTTACCAAACTATGAGAAAGAATTAAAATATTCTTTCTACTTTTGCTGACTTGAAGAAAATCAATTACTTTTCACTTAGTCATACTTCACAAGGTTAAAATAAAGAATGAAAGATCTGTGTAGGAACAGTATATTATAATATGTTTCTTATTGAAATAATAATATGCATATATTTGTTTTTCTAAGCACTTTGCATATGTCAGTATGTTCTAAACACTTTACATATATTAATCCACTTAATCCTCACAGACAGTTTTTTGTTGTTTTTCCAATGAGAGGTTAAGTAACTTGAAAGATCGCACAGCTAGTGATGCACCTGCTATTCAGGCCAAAGTTGTCTTTCTCCAGAGTCCTTGCTTGTAGAGGTTACAGAAGAATGAAGCTCACATTGCAGAAAGTCTTAAAGGCACTAGTGTCTAATGTCTGGGGCTTCTGTCTTTGTGATTCATTTCTAGGGATGAGTACTGTGCTGAAGTCATCAAGTCTGCCTGAGTTTTCAGAGTGTAGAGATATCTCCAACTATTTGCTCAGATTCAGCTACAATAAAACTTATTTAAGTCTATGATTCAAACAACATTTTCTTCATGTTGGGAAAGTTGTAGTTCTTCAGAAACTTGGAGGGGACAGTAGCTAACTAGAGTAAAATAG
>VMDR010022009.1:0-16475 GCA_007922815.1 Macrotus californicus
CAAGGCATGGTTAAGATGGGTCCCAGGATTTGGATGATGACCTCACAGGAATGAACTAGTTTAAATTTCCATGACCTTTATCTCCTGTCCCTCGCCGAGTGCTCATTGAAACCACTATTGCCTGATGGCATTCTGGCCTTTCAACTTGGCACCTTTAATTTGCTGTTTCCAATATCTACAGGCAAAATTTTTTTTGTTACTCTTCTTTCTCATTATTGCCATCCATTCATAACATTTAACAAGTTGTACTATAATTATGATACTAGTCCAAATCACTTTCTCTCCATAAAGGGTTTCCCCAGAACATGAGCTGGATCTTATTCCTATCAGTGTGCCCTGTGGTGGCCAGCACATTGCGTAGTGTAAGTAACTCCTTTCTCACGTGCTTCTAAATTCAACTCCCCTTGTTTCACTCAGAGGCATATATCCCAGAGATGTGACATGCCATTTTGAAACAATTTCTTCACATTCTCACTAAGGGTTTAGTTAAGTATTTTCTTCAATGGAGAGTTCTTTTGCACCATTGTAGAAGTCTATGTGGAGCACACGAAGGGAAAGTCACTACTTACATTGTTTCTGTTACTCACATCTGAATTTCACGTCTCTGCTTGTAGAAGATTGAGGCTGATGCCTGGAACATGTTGTCCTAAGGGAAAACTAGATGAGGCAAAACACGCTGGCCATCTTTCAAGACATTAGAAGAGATACCAAGAAATCCCCAAACTTTCAATGGATGATATCTATTACAGTTTATAGATACCCAACTTAAAATAACAGGTTTTTGTTGCTATGTATACCTGTGATCATTCCGTTTAATAAATATGTGAGAACACCTAAGAAGAAAAAGTGCAGAGAAAACATTGCAATTTATATATGTGCATCCAGCAGTACCTTAAAAAGATCAAGGTATGTCTGGCCCTGAATCAAATAAAATAACTCCAATAGCATGTAACTTTTTCTAATTTTCACCTGTATATGATGAATTATTTCAGGTTCTCCCTAATGAGTAATCTCATAAAGAGACTTCCCAGAGCTCTGCCGACTGTAGAGTACCTCCAGGTTAGGGGTGTACTGAGCTAAATTCTAGGTAGCATATTGGAAAGCACACAGGATTTTCCATTGGAGACCTTCTGCTTATATTTCATTTTTTTTCTAACTTCATGCTGTGTGAGCTTAACTTATTCAAGGCTCCATCTTCTCAGCTATAAACCTGGGACAAATTGTAAAGGTCTCTTTAGAGGGATGCTTTGTGCATTAAATAATAAGATGCATGTGACCTGTCAGGGATCTTCCCTGCCTGGACTGTGAGAGGCAGACTTAGGGCTGGTTGATAGTTGAAGTTACTATGGGAAGAAGTCTTCCTCTTGGACCCCTATCTGGGAAAGGGCTGGAACCCAATGGCCTGGAGCATTGCCTGAAGAGATTCATTGTGCTGCTGAATTTTCTTGCACTTTGGTTATCATCTACCATGTTATTACTTCTCAAGTAGAACCAATTGTTCAAACATGTCAAGTTTCTTTTAGCTGACTGTTACCTGGGAGTGATGTGCCAGACTTTGCATTGAACTGATGTGTATTTTCCAGAACACTGAAATTAGCAACTGGAAGAAATTTGCATCTGATTCTAATTAAGGATTTGTTTGTTTCATAACTGGCTCTCACAGTCACTAGAAGATTAAATGTGTCTCTTAAAATACTTAAAAGTTTTAAAAGCTAGATTCAATAATCAGCTATGTCCCTTTAATACTTGATAAATGGTTACCCTTCTTCTATGGCTTAATTTAGCTTAGACATTGGGTTGTATATATATTGAGCTTAATATAATCTCTGATACTCATGTTAAAATAATACTCAATTAGAGTAAAAGTTTCACTTAGTCTATTTCTTGATTCTTCAACTAATTTAATCCTCATGCATTTCATATTCTTTAGAAAAACTATTTCACAGAGACTCTTGTGTTTTTATGTTTCTTGACCATTTAAGTCCCAAAAGTATTTCTCTACTATAGTAAGGACTCCTTATTGCCTGCACCTCCCCCTCATTCCCACTGGGAGACTCACCTCCTAATAGTTTTAATGCTTTTTTTGCCTTTATCAACAATTCCCTCTAATAGTTGTAATTGTTATGTTTTCTTTAACATCATGGCATTTCCCCTGTTCCCCTACTTGCAGTTTTTTTCCCTTTTTTGAATGGTACAATTAATTACATTTTAAATATTTAAGCAGTCTACTTAAGGGTAAGCAGGCAAGATACCTTGAGCAGGAGTAAGAAAGTTTTCACTGTTATTTCTACCACTGATGTTCCTGTCAGAGCTGTTTTTCTAATCTATGTGATCTCTGGGTGTTAGAATTCCAACACAGGTAGCATCAGAAAGCATATGATTCCTCCCCCTTTCCATTGCCAAAGGCAGTGTTTACAAAACTTGTTGGCCTCTTCCAGAGAGAGTTAAAGGAGAACGATTCTGTGTACTTAAAATTTACGTGGTGTGTTACATAACGTATTTTCAAAATTTACATAGTGCGTTATGTAATATAGAAGCTGAACATGTTAGCTCTATAGAAGTACTTTAATTCAATCTGTCAACAAAGATATGAACACTGAGCAATTACAAATAGTCTATTTTTTCTATGACAAAAATAAATGCTTATTTTAGTGTGGATTTGTATAAAATATGGATCATAATAAAATGCAAGAGAGGCTCAGCAGGAGACACAGAACTAGTAACTAAAGAGGAAGGAGAGCTATCCAGAACAAGGAACTGGTTGTTAGCCACATCATGATCCCACCGCAGGAGGGATGGGCAGTTAGGACCACACCACATGCACTGCTGTGCATATTTTTATTTTACACTGATGATTATAGTGGGATTCCATTTGCATATATGTTATAGTATACTTTTCAGTATGTATTGTTGAAGACAATTGAGTCCTGGCTGAAGAACTGGCCAGTGGAGCAAAAGGTTTCTCATTGTGGTAATAAGATGGACGAGGGTTCCTCAGCCCAAAGTCTGGGAAGCAGAGCCTACTCCAACCCATTTTAGGGGAGCAGAGATGATCCAGAAGCTGTCATTGGGCCACTAGCAGAGGTGTCCAACCTGCGGCCCATGGGCCACATGCAGCCCAGGGTGGCTGTGAATGTGGCCCAACACAAAATTGTAAATTTACTTAAAACATTATGGGATTTTTTTGTGTGTGTGTGTGATCACATGTCACAGTGTATTTAATGTGTGGCCCAAGACAACTCTTCTTATTCCAATGTGGCCCAGAGATGTCAAAAGGTTGAACACCCCTGGTGGAGGGTGATGGATGTGGAGGCTCAGAAACAAAGATGCTCCTGATGCACCTAAGTTCTAGGTGGAGCCCAGATGGCACACAGGATCTCCGTGACCCTTTGGGGGCAAGTGGCGGGAAAGGCGTGTGTATAGATGACAAGAAAGCTGGAGTGGTTTCTCACATTGGGGAGAGGAGGCTGAGAAGCTTACTCTCCTAGGAAACCTAATGTTGGGTAGAGGAAGGCTACTTTTTTCTTTCTTCTTCTTAATCTTCCATAGCTTCCTATAGTTCTTCTTTTTAATAACTTGCTGAGGAATGACTAGGGCAGAGGGAAAAGCAGGCCTCTTGAAAGGGGAATTGGCTGAGCTTAGTGTAAGCAGAAGCAGCCCAGTGTGTCTGAGGCCAGCAGTAAGTTTGCAGCCTCTCAGGCGTCCTTGCCGCCAAGTGCTGTGGCAGTGATCATTTCAGAAAAGACATAGTGATTAGGAGGTCAGGACTGATGTATTGTTCAGTTCTTCTCAAACTCTTTTAACTTAAAATGTAGAGGGTACCATAAGTATCACTGTAGTTAATGATACAGTACAAACAGGATGAGCAAAACTCTTCAGATGTTATTAGGACATGGCTGTGCAAGGGTGCTCAACTAATATTTGCATCCTAAAATCCAGGGTGGGGGTCTACCTGCATGGAAGGTGGTCCCCATGTGTCAGAGGGGATGCCCCCTGCACTGTGACTGGTTATGCAGCATTGCTCGGCATCCCCTGGGCTACCTAGAGTAAAAGAGAAACTTAGAGCATACCTACTCAGAAGCTGTGTGTGCTGAACTCTCTTAATCAAAACTGAACAAATAACACTTCAAATTTATTGAAATGCTGATGTTGAAGCAGTTCTTTATAGAATTGTTTTTGAAAACTTGTGATCATTAAGAATTACTCTACAGAAGCTTCCTGTGATTAGATTACAAAGAACTCACAGTGCACTGTAATAGCTGTCTGACTTAGACTAGATGTGGTAAGCACATTGTTTTCCTATTATCGGTGTGTGGTAATTTTTTTTTTTTTTGAATAGAACATCTGTAGAGTAACTGTAGCTTTTAAAACACTCTGGAGTTGGATAAAAGTAAATTAATATCTATACTTAAGTAGTTAAAAGTTTTCAAAACATCATGAAAATATTTTTTTACTTAGGTTTTCTCTCAAGTAAATAGGAAATGTTGCCATGCCAAATACTAGCACTGAGGCTTAAAACATAACTTTTCAGCTATGGAAGTACATTAAAGAAAAGTGTTTTCAATAGGAGTGCAGTTGCTCTTGAAGCTAGTTACTCCCTTGGATTGTTCTGCTGTATTAGTTAGGGTGTCATGTTTTGGATTTTAAGAAAAGTTCTACAGGGATTAGCAATGTGAAACTGATAACGTTTATTCATATTTATACACTAGCTACTTGCACAGTAAACATGCATTAATTTATAGTAAAAGGCATTTATATTTTAAAAGGTAGCTAGAATATATAAGAAAAGAAAGCTGCATTTTGACCCAGGACCTCCAGAATCTTGCTTGGCTGAATTTCTTGTCCATTTAGGAATGAAAGACTGAAAGGTATTTGACTCTAAAAATCTGCGGAGAAGACTAGGGCTTCTGGAAGAGAGGAAGGTGCCTTTTGAGATAGGTCCATAATACTGAAATGCAATTTCTACATTATTTCTATATTTGGCATCCTGAGGAGGTGCTGGAGTGATCGTGAACTTGTGCCGCACCATTATTTAAGCTGTGCTCATTAAATTTTACCTCAACTCTACTCGGATGATAAAAGTCTGTTTTGTGAAGATGATAAACAATGCAACTGGAGATTATATAAGAAATAACATTTCAGAAACAAAAAGCCATATGGCTCAACATCGATGTTATTAATTAACTAATTTGTGAAAATATCTAGAATACGCGTGCAACTGACTATGTGGGTGGAAACTTGACAAAATATATTTTTACTTTAATGTTTCTTGCTTTATGGAAAAATACAAATTTATTCACTATATGCTACACATCTGCGTAAGTATATTTGAAGGTCATATGTGGTCATTCATACTTATGAATAAATATGCCACCATGTAAGAAAGTTTCTTGGAAAATAACATGGGACATTAAAGACGCACAATTCTTTAATCGCAGAAGATACAGTGAATGAGAAGAAATGAAGAGAAATAAAACAAGGAGAGTGTAGAGGAAAAAATTCATGAGAGTCTTGGAAGGAAGTTAAAGACTCATTATGTGAATTTATTTTTCTTTTTTGAGTCTTTTGGAGTGATACTGGCTAATAAAATTATAGAGGTTTCAGGTGAACATTTCTGTAACACATCCTCTGTGTGTTGAATGGTGTGCTCACCAAGTCGTCTCCTTCCTTCACCATATTAAGTGAATTTAAGAGCGATGGAGAGTAAAAAAGTATGAAATTGACTTATTCAGGGCTGAGTTTAAAGTGTTTTTCCTTGTTCTGGAGAGGGACTTGTGCATGGAGAGGAGATCTATAAACAAGGAGTGTGCACATCCTTTTCTGATTGTAAGTCAATGGATCACTTCTGAAAAGGCAACAGCCTTCAGAGAAGGGTTCCATGATATCGGGGAGAATGAAGGTGAAGTCTTCTGACTTCTGCTGGGGCTTCTACAGACTGTCAACAGGAAGCGGGGAGAGGAGGAAGGTCAGAGGACAGTTCCTTGGAATTTTGTAAATCTGCCCTATCTTGCCTTGCAGAAAGCCAAGCCCAAATGGTGTAAACCCTGTAGGGAATTGCAAGTTGGCTGCATTTTAGAAGTTTGACATTTTAAAGACAGGATATCAGATAACTTCACCCAATTTTATAAGGTGAATAGGTCATACTCTAGTTGTGCTATTTCACTGAAGCTCTTTTGAAGTAGATCATCTTTATTTCTCTTTTCCACTAACTTTCTTGTACGGTGTGCATAATTATATGCAACCTCCCTCTGAGTGGGCTCAGCCCCCACAGGCCTTAACCACGGTGGGAAGCAATGTGCATTTCTAAATAAAGCAACAGGTCTCCAAGTTGGCTATCGGTGGTTTGGAGATGGGAAAACAGCTTGATTAACTCCAAATAGAAGTCACCAGTATTCTAAAAGGAAATTAATTTGTATTATAGTTCATTTAACAGTTTGGAAGAAAGACCTTGTCAGTTAATTAGTTTATCAACTAATCTGTAATATAGCAAAGGTAGTGTTGGGTTCCCGAGTTACATTTAAAAAATACTATAGTCTCTGCCATTCACTAAGCTAGATTTTTGTCTTTCTTTTTCTTGACACTCCCCTTCCTCATGCTTTGTTGCAGAAACTGAAGGTTTCCTTTAGCTAATTACACATTAGCAAGGAGACTCACTCCAAAGCCCTTTGCTCCCCTCAATTACATACCCGTGCTTTGTGCCATTCGGCCTGTCCTCCTGTTCCTTGGTGCACACATGGTTGTTTGGTATCCAGGCAAATAATCCATACCGACAGGGCAGGGCCTGGCCACACATTCTATCCCATGTTATTGGCAGTACAGGTCACCAGGAGATACATATAGTGTCTTAACCCAAAGGAATAGTTCTAATGGTACATGTTTCTGGAGCAAGCTGGTAGAAGGAAAAGGCTTAGGCAGGCACACACTGAAGACACTTTAAGTTCTGGTTCTACGTAGTTACCAAGTTATCTAGGAGAGAGGCTGTGTCCTGATGGGTCGAGGTACCACCCATGATGTGAGGCAAACATATAATTTGTTAGGTAAAATGGGACAGTTTTAGGAAAAAGGAGAAGCTATTAATAATTACACTGGACAAAAAGTAAACCGTGACTGCCCTAGGCAAACAAGCGGGGCACATGTTTTACCTCCTGGTAAACAGATGGAAGCCAGACATTTGTCTTGTTCTATCACTATAAATTCCTTTTCTATCATCATCACTCAGAGTTCAAGGGATTGAAGGGTACTGCTATATTTACTTACTAGCTGTGTCTCTCGAGTGGAAGCCAGATTTGTACAGCACGTTGTGACAAAAATTAATGAATGTTTAAAGAAAACCGTACTTCTAAACGAGGCTTGCCTATTTATTTATTTATTTATTTTTGCTTCAACATTTCTGTAGTTTTATTTTATTGCATGTATATACATATGTAATGTTATGCAGATCAGTGGAAGGAACGAGGCCTCCCAAGTCTGAAGAACCTTTGTTCAAACCTCTATCACTGTCTAGTTGAGTGACTGTGGATGGATTAAAATGCTTCACTTGTAAAATGGTGGAAAAATACCTACATATCAAGGTTTGTTCAATGCCAGGAATATTGGTCCTCCATAGTAACTTACTATAGTTGATATAAATATCTAATAGTTTTGATTAAGCAATTTGCATACAATTTTGCTAGATTTAAAAATTTTGCAGAAACATTGAAATTAAGAACAATCTAACAATAGCCAGAGAGGAGGGGGGAGGGGACAGTGGGGGGGAGGGTTTTCAGGAACCACTATAAAGGACACATGGACATAACCAAGGGGGAGGTGGGAGCAAGGGAGGGAGGTGGGATTAGCTGGGGTGGGAGGGAGAGTGGTAGGGGGAAAATGCAGACAACTGTAATTGAGCAACAATAAAATAATAAAATCTTTAAAAAAAATTTTGTTCAGGCTTAAATGTGGTGTCACTTTTGTACTGAAAAACATGAGACAAGCTACATTTTTCAAAGACGTGTAAACCCAATGAAGCTCCCCAGCGTGTGAAAATTGTAGCAAGTGTGAAACAGTGTTTTCAAGAAAATCACACTTGCCTGACAGGTGGCTCTGGCCCCGGCCATGGTTAACATTAAAGAATCCATTCCAACCTGGCAGAATCGAAACTATGATAATAGGGCTGGCTCAGGAAAATACATCATCCTTGTCATATCATCAAAAACAACCCCTTTCATTATGGAATAGACTCATACCCTGTTTTTCCTTAAAAAGGGACAAAAAGAAGTAGGGCAGAGAACAATTAATTGGACTTTGGCACATGGCCAAACCTTGTTTAAGTGTGAACAGTCTTGCATGGTCTCGTCACGCAATTTGGCTGATACAGAGTATTAACTTGATTTCTTAACTAAGACGGGGCTGTTGGGCAGGGAATTGCTCTGCACTCAAAGCTGGAAAACACGTGCTGTGACTATGACAAAGTATAATTTTTTTGTCAAGCTTTGAAAAAAAGATTCTGAACTAATACAATTATTTTGATTCTTTAAGTACCTGTGAATGCAGAGTTACAATATTGCACTTAACTGATCTATGTGATTTCCAAGGGGAAATTGATAATTTTCTGTAATGTACGCCACGTTTAGCAGGGTCTCATTGTGACAGCAGAGAAGATTTAGTATACAGAGTGCAGGGGTCCTCACCACGTGGCGTGCGCCAGAATTACCTATAGGGTTTATCGAAACTGAAACTGTTAAACAAATGTTGCTGGGGTTAATTGGATATCTACAGGTAAAAGAATGAAGCTGAACCCTTATGTCACATCTTATACAAAAATTAACTCAAAAGTGAATCAAAGATCTAAATATGAGCTAAAACTATAAAAGTACCTAGAATAAACGATAGACGTAAATCTTTGTGACCTTAGATTAAGTAATAGTTTCTTAGATGAGACACCAAACGCATAAACAATAAAACTGAATAATATAAAAATTAAAGACATTTATGCTTTAAGGAATGTTATAAAGTGAAAAGACAACCCATAGAATGGAAAAAATTTTGCAAATCTAATTATATCTAATAAGGCATTTGTAGTTAGAATAAATACATAATTATTAAAACTCAATAAAAGCACAGCCCAATGAAAATATGGGCAAGGAACTTGAATAGACATTTCTTCAAAGAAGAAATACAAATAAACACATAAGAAAAATATTCAACATCATTATCCATCAAGGTGATGCTAATCAAAACTACAATAAGATACTTTACGCCTAATCAAATGTTCGGCATCAAAGTCAGATAACAAGTATTGGCAAGGATGTGGGAAAAATAAGCCCTCATACCCTGCTGGTGGGAATGTAAAATGTACATCTGCTCTGAAATATAGTTGGGAAGTTCCTCAAAATATTAAACATACAGTTACCATATAATTTAGCAATTCTACTCCTAGATAGATATACTAGAGAAAAATGAAAATGTATATCCACACAAAAAGTTACACATGAATGTTCATAGAGCATTACTCATAACAGCCAGACAGTGGAAACAATCCATGTGTCCGTCAACTGATGATTCAGTCATAAAATGCAGTCTATCCACACCATGAAATATGATTTGGCAATACAAAGGAATGGAACACTGATGCATGCTGTAACATCGGTGAACCTTAAACACGTTATGCTTGGGGAAAGGAGCCAGTCACACAAGACCACATATGATCTGATTTCATTTATCATAAATGTCCAGAAGAGGTAAATCTGTAGGGTCAGAAAATAGATTTGTGGTTACCTAGGGGTGAGAGGGTGAAGGGACCAAAGACCTGCAGGGTTTCTTTTTCAGATGATGGAGATATTCTAAAGCTAATTGTGGTGATAATTGTACAACTTTGTGAATATACTAAAAGTTTTAGAATCGTACACTGTAAATGGATGAACTGCATGGCAGGTGAGTTACATCTCAACACTGTTAAAAAACAACAGAAATTGCTTGACTTTACCTCCACAGTCTCTGAGCTGGTAGGTGGGAGGAGCCATATGTGAAATTCTAGTTGGAGTGAATTCCCAGGTGTTCCAGTGATGCTGGCCCAGGGACTACAGTTTGAGAACCACTGCACTACAGATGTATAACCTTGGCTGCATAGTTACTGGGGAGCTTGAAAAAATCTTATGCCCAGGATTAAATCAGCACTTCTGAGGGTGAGGCCTCAGTAGTTTCCAAAGCTTCCCAGGTGATTCAAACCAATGTACAATAGTGTTTGGAATCCTGGAACAATGAACTTCAGTAATTATAGGAGATGATGAGCAAAACATATAAGGAAGAGAAGTTCTGAGTCTTAGCTCAGAAGTACCTAATACCTAATAATATTCTAAATGCAAAATTAGCTGTAAGGGGAAATTAAGAAATAATTCATTCAAACACGATGTTTACAAATAAATGGAATTGACCTTCCAACTCTCACTCAGAGTATTAACATCTCTCAAATGCAAAAAAATCGAACACATTCTTAAAGTACATATTTAAAGGCACTCCAGATTCTTTTCATGGTAGGTTTCTAAGTCCATAGGAACGCTTTCTTCTTGTGTATGTATTCCTGCACTCGAACAGTGTCTGATTCTGCTATTTTTCTCCTCATCATACAAACAAATATATTCCTCCTACATTCTTTAAAAAACAAAAGCTTCAGCAAAAACCTTAAAGCAGTTACAAGTAGTAGTTACTGTCATGCCCATTTTCATAATTTTCTAGATGTTCAGTCCAGGTATGTAGACAAACAAAGGTGTAGTCAGGTTGTGTAGGCCAAGGACTCACTTGGCTTGGCAATGGAACGCAGACAAGCTAGCTCGGGCAGTAACAGATTGCAAGAACCTGAGGATGAGGTAGGGCTTGGCTCTCAAACCTAGCATGAAGGAACAGTTAAGGCTTGGCATTCAGAGCAACAGACTGCAAGCAAGCAGGCGAGTTAGCCCGGTAGCAAAACTAGTATGTGAAGGCTGATCCCTGGGAAGTCCTGCTGAGCCAGAGTCAGTTCTGCAGCTGCAGAGGAATGCAGTGGGAGGTCAAGTGCTCTGAAGAGTCCCCAGGTGGCCCCACCTTTGCCATTACTTCCTAAGGTTGGTCACTTGCCAATTGATATTTTGACTGAAAGAACAAGAAAGAGATCATCCCACTCATGGAATTGTCTAATACCTCACATTTACAAAATTTGAATGTCAAATGTTTTTAAGTATTCAAATTCTTTTGGTTCCTGAAATAATTAGGTAAATCACAGATGCCAATTTAATTATAGTCTCAAGGTTCAGTCACATCAGCTGTTCCTTGGATTTAGGTCTAAACATCAATCTGAAACAAAATAATAGCTAATAAAAACCTAAATATTCTCTTCTCTGCTTCTCAGTTTAGTTTCCACAAGGTTCTCTGCTTCCTGCTATTTCTGGATTTACCACAGAGATCTGTATTATGATATAAATACCTTGCTATTCTTGATTTGGCTTAATGCATGCATTTCTTTATTTAAATATGTTTAGTACACCTTTTTGCACCAAGTTATTTTTTCAGTTTCTAAATTCTGAAAGGTAGGCACACTTTTAGATTCCATTCTAGTATACACCCTACTGTGGAATCCCCAGAGGACAGAACTCTGCATACATCTCATAAGTCAGTTGGTCCTTCATGGTGCAAAGGGCAGCCCTCCTGCTAGTCATCTGCCTGGTCCAGTCCACTGGGTTTGTCTCATGTCAGCTCAACCATCTGATCCTTTTGGATGAACCTCCCAACTTGTTGTGGCTACTCAGAGAGGTTGTTGGTTATTTCAAACACCTCTTTTTTTCTCATTTAAATCTGTTAGCACCACTTCTTCTTCCAACCAGTCCCACCCAGGCTTCAACCCGCTTTGGACAGATGCAGCAGGACAGCACCTTATCTCAGATTCTATTACATACACTCTCCTCTCACTTCCTGTCCCAGGGACTTTTCTGACTTAGCTGTGGCAGCCGTAGCAATCTTCTTAGCACCCTGATTGGACCATGCAGAAGTCTGGGGCAGTTAATACTCTTACAACGATCTCTTGCTAATGGGAAAGGAACCTAATAGATAAATGGTTCCTTGTTGTCTCATTGACAGACAGCTCCTAAAAGGTCCCTCAGATTTAATCACCTGTTATCCAGGGCTGTGGTTAACTATGCAAGCTATCCCTTTATCTGCTTTCTTTCTTTTCTCATTTGGTTGTCTCTTTCCCTCACCACCGTTCCCTGGGATGACGCTTCCAAATAATCTACCTATAAGAAGCATTTATCTCATGTATTGTCTGTGGGAAAAACTCAAGCTAAGACACCGACACATCTTTTTTATTTAGTTATTTTCTTTTTTTTTGTTTTGGCTTGCCTATTCTAACCTCTAGACTCACTTGTCATCTGAATAATATTTACTTTCCAAATATTTTTCATTGCTCTTATGTCCTGTCTGACTCATGAGCTACCTACACAGATTATACTTTGATTATTCTTTGTATACCCTTTGGTTTCATCTTCTGGATTTCAGGTATTTCTAAAGAGCCTCTATTTATACTAACCAACACCTGGACACATTATCTGTCATACAGAGGCAGCTTGTCCTGGCCAGTGAACAGTTTATACTGTTGACCTAACATTTTTTAATGCAACCTTCAGCATTTGGGCAGACACCTTGGGCTCATAGGTAATTTAAAGTACTTCGAGGTGAAGATGGTGAACATGGTAAATCCAAGATGAGTTTAGGGTGAGTGTGTTGTAGTTGAGAAGCTGAGGGTAGAAGGTGCCTGAGAAGTAGAGGAAGAGAAGAATAAGCATCACAGTCTTGTGAATGTACAGCAGTGTGTTTAGGGGAGTGGAGGTTTGATACTGAAGCAATTGTGGTGGTTGAGGACATGTGGGTGGGAGAGAAAAAACAATAAGACAAGGTCTATCTGGAAAAAGTCAAACCACTGTTAATGTAATGAACGATTTGCATGACATTGATGTAATCTAGCACTCAAGGAGAGTAGACTGGAATGCATATGGGTGAGCAATGAAGACTTCACTGTACTAGTTAGTGGTGGGGGTAGACACCTCTAGAGTGAGCACTGTACTGTGTGTGGCCATCACATTCAAAATGACTGAGTGAATAGAGCAATGAATCTGAATCAAATTTTGCTTTAAGCTTGGACATTTCTCCACAAAAACTATTGAGATGATTCAGGAGGCTGCACCTTTGGGCAACAGGTGATTGGCAGCTTCATCATGACAATGCACCTGTTCACGCATCACATCTAGGTTAGAGTTTTTTGTGAAACATCAAATGGCCCAGTTGGCTCAGCCCCCCTACAGCCCAGATTTGGCACCCTGTGACTTCTGGCTTTTCCCAAAACTAAAATCACCTTTGAAGGGGAAGAGATTTCAGACTGCCAATGAAATTGAGGAGAATATGAGGGGGCAGCTGATGGCAACTGGGAGAACTATGTGAGATCCCAAGGTGCCTACTCTGAAGGAGACTGAGACATCATTGTCCTATGTACAGTGTTTCTTGTGTCTTGTATCATCTTCAATAAATGTCTTATTTTTCACATTACATGGTCAGCTACTTCCTGGACAGACCTTATAAATAAGAAATATTGCTGAAGAGAGTTATCTACTATATGGTATCCAAGAAATAGTAAGTGACTGAAGTTATGTTGAAATTAGAATGAACTCTGTTCTTGTGACTTCGGTGCATCTCTAAGACTGAGCCAGATGGGTAGAGGCTCCTAAGAATTGCATATATATTCAAAAGATACATGCTTTACCAAGCTATAAGTAAGTAGTATATATTTCATAGAGAGCTTAGGTTACTTGCCCAAGGTTACACTGCCTAATCATCATCCCATGGCAACTCAGTGTATGAGAGTTTGGGGCTCTGGTAATTGAGAAACCATTTGCTATGAATGATGCTCAAAGTGCAGATATGGTCCCCATTCTTGAAAACTAAAGCCAGCCCAGGAGAGAGCTGGGGGACCCTTGATGGAGCCCTTTCCTCTTGCATATGGGTTAGACTTGTCATCTAGATTTGATGTGAAGAGACATTTTCAGATTTTGCTGCAGGATTCTGAGAGTCTTAATAAACATACATTTTAAAAGATGTCCAGTGGAGAGAAAATATCCCTGAAAAATATGATTATTTTATGAAATTATTGATGTTTGGAATCTTTCATCTCTTAAAACCATTTTCTTTCTTTTTTTTCCACTTTTCAAAGCCTCTTGAAGTTGATGAGAATTCCAAGCTATAGTTTATACTTAGAGCAAACATCAAACATGTTATATGTGAAATAGGTATAAAATTGGGTTAAAAGCTTAAAATATACTATATGATGTGTAAATTAGCATAATGATGAATACTGTGGCCTTTCTCAAATGCTTAAAGGCATTTCTCTGAAAGAAAGAGGGAAATTGGCAGCTTGGTTTTCACCTTTGAAGGCTTTCTAAGAAGTAGGTTTACTTGCACAGATGAGCAGAGATTAAAGAAGCCCATGAGCTACATCTGACCTCACCTTCCACTGCTGCTCAGGCCATTGACTCTTGGTTGACCAGAGGTCACAACGGGAGGTTAAAGCTCTGATGAAAGCTTTATTTCAGAGATGTCCTCATTATTACTATATGTTCTATGATTGCATGCTAAATTAACGTCTAAACTGACTTTACACAAGAAACGCAGTGAAGTCAGCTAAACTCTGTGTTCCTAAATTCTTATTTTAGATCCCATGTTTTGCAAAAGTCTTTTAGAATGTAATTTTTATTTGTGGTTTCCTATATTTGTTACACTGGCTGTTTGTATAGAGAGAAATTCCATGGCTTTACCTAGTATACGTTAATTAATTAATTAAATTTTATTTATTTATTTAACCCTCATGTGAGGACATATTAATTGATTTTAGAGAGAGAAGAAGGGGGACAGAGAAAGAGAGACATCTATGTGAGAGAGAAACATCGATCTGTTGCCTCCCATGTGTGTCCCAACTGGGGACCAAACCTGCAACTTAGGCATGTGCCCTGACCAGGAATTGAACCTGCAATGCTTTCATGTTCAGGACGATGCTCCAACCAACTGAGCCACCTGGCCAGGGCTAGTGTGAGTTATTTTTAAATGAATGTTAGAAAGTATGACAAGAGTGAGACATGGATGTGTGGAGGGAGTTGACTTTTTGAACGGTTAGAACAGAGAAATGAACCCTGAGTGGGACTGTAATTATGCTTTAGTACTTTGTTTTGTTTGTTTTCTCAGGTTTATTCTCAGGTTGAGAGAAATGTGAGGATTTTAGTTTTCTGTTTTTGAGGCTGAATGAATTACAGTGAAAATGACTAATACTAAAAGCAATCAGGGATTTTGTGGGAATGAGGTAATAGAGACGTCTATGGTAGAGTTTCAAAAGGATTCAAGAAATAACTAGTTGTAAAGTTTTTTTAGACAAAGAAAGAAACATGAGATTATAGAATATTTGTCTAGCCTTTATTCATTCCATTAGCTAGTCACTTACTCAATGTTCATTTGAGGTCCTATTAAGTCAGTCTTAGTCAAATCTTCCTTATTTTGTGGAAAAGAAAACCAAGGTCTCAAGAAGTTAAATATTAGCATATCATGTTTATTAATATATTTACAGTTTAAAAACCATGTTTATTGTTATATTCCCAATGACACATAATGTGTTGTGCCTCAGATGGTTTACATTAACCAGATGACAGGAGAGAGCCTGGCCATACCAGAAATACCAACTGTGGAACGAGAGGGTTGAGGCTTTAAGCTTCGTGATATTAACTCAGCTTCTGTCAATTTGACTTTCCAGCTAATGATTCAATAAATCATGCCCATATAGTAAAGCACCAATAAAACCCCTGGGCACATTGATGTGCTAGGAGGGTGACATGTCCTGACTCCACAAGGAGAGGACAAAAGACACTGGGTTCAAGACTCTCCCTGTCCTTCTTGCATGTGTGCATTTTGAACAGTTCTCTTTGCATCATTTTGCATGTAACACTTCAGTACCCTCAGAAGGGTGGGGATGAGAGTGGGATTCTGGGCATGGCAGGGAGGAGCATAGATGGTATGGTCCCAATTTGTAAAACTGCATACAGTACGTACATGCTGAGAACGTTTTAAAAAGGTGATTGTGATCAGCATCACCAGTTGCTCCTGTGAAGTTCGGAAAACCTAGTCACATTCTTTGCACATTTCTTTTGTAAATGGGTATGATAACCAGACAAACTATTCTATAATATTTTATTCCTAGAAGACACACATACTCTTATCACTGAAAATGAAAGACATAGTATTATGGGGAAAAGAAAATGAAATTCTGAAACATAGTTGCTGACATAATAAAAAATACACTCTTCTCTAGTTAATCATCTTTTTCCTATACTTAATAAGACTTCTTACACAGAGATCCATTTTTCTTAATAACAAGAATCAGTATACAAAACACTGAACCTTGGTAATAAAAAAGAAATCCTGCAGGGTCCATATTT
>VMDR010022010.1:0-16470 GCA_007922815.1 Macrotus californicus
TGATTCGTCAGTGGACCATTTGAATGAGTTTTCCTTCAGTTTATTAGAAAACTAGTAATGTTAAGCTTATTTTTAATGATATATCATGGACCATTTGAATAGGTTTTCCTTCAAGTTACTAGAAAACTAGTAATATCAGACATAATAACTTTCAAAAGATTTTGTTACTCAGTAGCATCACTAAGCTTTTCAACACCAACATCATTATTTCAGATTGTGTCTTTAGCTCCTTGCAGGTTTTTATACTTTGGGGCGGTACATTGTTTTAGTATTCAGATGGAGAGAGGTACATCTTTCACTTTTAAAGTGGGAGAAGTGGGAGATGGGGACTAGGAACTATAGGGGCCACTCAACTACACTGCTTCTCAGGTAAATCACATTTAGGAGGGAGTAGGTATAAAAGTCGAAGGCCTGGAACTGGTTTCCTTAACACTCTCTGAGTGACTCACTTCTCTAGTTTGAAGTCCACTAATCTGAGGTTTATACTCAGGTAGAAGAGCTGCTAGTGTTGAGTCTCCTGAGCTGGGTGACTCTTTCACTGAATGACATCACTGATCTCTCAAGGACTCGGGAGAAATCCCTCTGAATCTCTGTCTATGTGAGTCATAACAGTTTTCTAACTTTGGAAAAAGACAATGGCCACTTTATTTAAATAACTGGTGACCAATGAGTAGTAACCCACTAGAGTTCTATGAGATACTTAATCTCCTTCTATAATGTGCTTTATGACAACCTCTGGAAATATATTTATTCATGACTTTCTTTAACGGGCACCCTTAGTCTACATCAACCAAGATGGCACAAAGACCGCACTGTACTTGGGCTGCATTCTGTGACCTAAGGCAAGAATGCCTCTAAGGCCTCCTACACCCTCTGTTAATTGTAGATAAACAGATGCCTAGTGGAGAAGGTTATTAGAAAACGTTTGTACAGTTCGAGAGAACTAGAAGTCAGGATTGCTGGACCTAGATTTTGATAGCAAACTGAAGCCAAGTAAGCTACAAAGGTAAGTAAAATACTAATAGCTTACTCTTAGGGCAAAAGTTTTCTGGTTTGCAAATTTCTGGATGTAATTGAAAAGGGTAGTACATTTCAAAAGTAGTGGAATGGACATTCTCAGACAGGAGAATTCTGCTCTAAAGACTGAGAAGATTTAGTGTGCTAAATTTAAATAAGGAAAAGTTAACTGGTGAATAGGTCAAAATGCCTCAACACTATAAAATAAACAAGATTTGAAACAGACAATCCTATTTTCCAGTTACAAGTTATTTTAAAAATCATTATAAAGACGTAATAATAAAATATAATATCTGACAGCAAGTCCATAAGAACACATAACAATAAGTCACATCTTAATTAAGGCTTTCCTCCTACTTGCTTCAACAGATGATGCAGGAAAAGGATAGTCTTATGAGCTGTAATGGCTAATGAATAGCCTGGGGTGACTCTGGGAAGCGGTCAGGACAAAGGTACTATGTCCAGAAAAGAAATTTTAGATAAGACTGCTTGTGGCTCAGAGTTGGGAGATGAGGTGGCTTTCCCCCTTTAGGAAGTACACTGTATATATCCATTAGCTTCCTCCCAGTTCCCCGGCTTCATGAAATGTATGTTAAAGATTTGCAGTATTCCTAAATTAATTTTTAAGTACCATGATCTTTGTTTACAGACATCCTTTTTCTCTGGGGTTTCCTGAAATGTAAAACTTGTCCATCCTGTAAGAAATGAAAAACACTGAAGTATAATTAAGTAGCAAAAACCCACAAAAGAGAACTCTTCATCTTTTGTATTTAGAACAGATAAAATTCTCTTCTAAAGCTGGGTCTGACCATGTTAGATTTTTCTGTGGTGTTCTTTCTGATATTCCTAAAAGACAGAAAACCTAAACCACAATGACAGTATCTTTTGAACCTATTTTATTAACGCTAAGACATTGCTAATAAGAAACTTAAGTGGGTAGGGTCTAGAACTGCTTTATTGTATTATTAAGTGGAACCATGGAATTAAACATTGGCCCACCACTGCACCACTAACAGTAGGTTTTTAAAAATTAAATGTAAATTAAAGATACTACATTCATGTAGTTGAAAAATAAAAAAGCATGAAAGAGCATCACATGCGATGTGAATTGTGGCCCTTGAAGCTTCACACAATTTGTGTGAAACACAAGTTAGACACAAACTTGGCTGTCTTGTAAACGTCACCTTCCCACCTGGTTTTCTAGCCATATCAGTTTCTTGTATATTAATAAGGAGATTCTTGAAACCTAGAGGTAAGGGAGAGGAAAATGAGGACAGGAAGAAAGAGAATGGCAAGACAGAAGACATGGAAAAGGTGAGTAGAAAGATGGAAGAGAAATGTCTTAGTGTGTTCTGGTTGCTATCACAAAATACCACATACTGGGTGGCATGTAAACAACTGGAACTTATTTCTCACAGTTTTCAAGGGTGAAAGTCTGAGATCAGAGTGCCTGCATCACCAGTTTCTATGTTTAGTGAGGGCCTCCTATGGTGTGGGGGAAGGGAAAACGAGTTTCACCAGCCTCTTTTATAGGGACGTTAATCCCACTCTGGAAGGCTCTTTCCTGATGACTTAATCACCTCCTAAAGGCCCCATCTCCTAATACCATCACCTTGGGGGGTAAGTTTCAACATAAGAATTGGGGGAGGAGGGGAACACGAGCATTCAGACCATAGCGGAGGGGAAAGACTGAGGTTTTATACAAAGGATCAGCAACATTCTCCCAGCCCTCTCTTGCAATTGTTTTTTTTTGTTGTTGTTTGTTTGTATGTATATTTGTATATGAATAGAAGAGGAAGAAGTGGGAAAAGGAAAAAAGATTTTAATCTGGGAAAAAGTTGTTTTAAACCACTGGGCATTTTAAACCACATGTATATATAGCATAAATAAACTTCTTTTTATTGCTTTTTCTTCTCAGATCACTTTTATCTTGTCTTATCCAAAAAATATGTTTCATTATTTTGACATTTAGGTTTAGGGAAAACAGTTCAGAGTCCAGGCACAACTATACATGGAGGAAAGGGAAGCAGGGATGCAGACCTCTACCCTCCTCATACCAGAGACAGATGAACTTTTCTCCAGCACAAATTGGCCTGTTGGATTCTAGAATTAAACTTTCTGCACTGGCCTGCTCAGACTGCAAATAGATTAACTGGTTTTGAACCCTGATGGAGATGCTGTATCTATCTATGCATGGCACCATTTTTATTGACTTCAACTCTTCAGCAGGTGGCAGTGTTCCTCTCTCTTTCCAATGGCTTCAGCGATTTCTCCTTTAAAAAAAAGACTCATGGTCCCCTTTCTTTTATCCGGGACTGGCTGCCTCCTTGACATCCTCGTTTGGAAGATACTCTCGAGATGACTGTGGGAACTGAGGAAGAGAAGCAAATTTGCAACATGCAGCAATTCATGTTTTCATTTTTGATCTTTGAGGCCATAATCCTCATGGTCTAATTTCAGGACAGTTAAGGGCAGAGAGTGTGTACCAGTCAATGTACTGCCTACTTGTCCCTGCCTTTCCCTATTCCAAACCCTATTTATTTTCTCGGCAGTCTTCTTGATCCCTTCAGTCACCCCTGTCCAAGTCTTGAAAATACCATTAAAAGCCATTTCTAGTCAATTGTTTTCTCTAATTAACTTGTTTAGTACTATAAAAGTAATGCTTTCTTCCCATCTTTATTCACTGAAGGGATATCAGGAAATTTCCCAGGTTCCAATTCGGGATCCTTACTGGGTGGCTGTGTAGTCTGAGAACCCTTTGGCTTTCAGTTTCTTCATCTGGAAAATGGAATTGATGAACTAAGGGACCTTTGAAGTTTTCTTGGATCATAAGGTAGTCTGCCACTGACAAGAATGGTGGTGGTACTGTGTGGCTCTATATAATTATTTCTGGAGGAAATTTTCTTTAAGCAGCAAAAGTCATTAAATAGCACAAAGAATGAAGAGTAGACTAGTGGAGATAGTTGATTTAGGGAGAGAGGGTACTCAGGGTAAGATACAACCTGCCTACTGTACAGCGTCTGCATTAGCCAGCATTTAGGCCAGATACTCACGTGTTTCTGTGGTGAAGCAAACACTAAACAGACCTTTAGTTTTAAATGTTGGAAGTTCCTTAGTGTGTTTATTTATTTTAAAATGGTATTAGAGGTGAACTCTTGCCCTGGTTTCCTTAATATTATTTTTATAATTGCCCTTTGTTTATTTTTAGCTTTAGTTCTATCGGATGAAATCAGTTTTTTACCTTAAGAAAGTAAGAAATGATCATAAACCTTCAAACCATATGGAGAGTAATACATAACATAAAATTTCTCTTTCTGAAGTGCAACCCTCCCCACCCCGAGGTACTCAGTGCTATCTACTCTCTTGTTTATTCTTCCAGATGTTTTTCATGTATTTATGCAAAGAAATACACATATGAGGTCTGTCCAGAAAGTATCCAGCCATGTAATATGAAAAATAAGAGACATTTATTGAAGAAGATACAAGATACCAGAAACATTGTACATAGGACAATGACGCCTCAGTCCCCTTCAAAGTAGGCACATTCTGATCTCACAGTTCTCCCAATTGCCATCAGCTGCTCTGTCATATTTTCCTGAATCTTATCAGTAGTCTGAAATCTCTTCCCTTTCAAAGGTGATTTTAGTTTTGGGAAAAGCCAGAAGTCACAGGGCACCACATCTGGGCTGTATAGAGTCTGAGTCACCTGGGCAATTTGATGTTTTGCCAAAAAAACTCTGCACGAGATGTGATGCATGAGCAGGTGCGTTGTCATGATAAAGCTGCCAATCACCAGTTGCCCATAGCTGCGGCTTTCTGAATTACCTGAATAGTTTCTGGGAAGGAATGAATGTTCAAGCCTAATGCAAAATTTGATGCAGATTTGTTGTTCTACTCAGTCATTTTGAGTGCTATGGCCACACAGCATATGCGCTCACTCAACAGAGTCTATTGCCCCCACTGACTAGTAAAGTCATCATCATTCACGCATGTGCATTCTAGTCCACTGTCTTTGGCTGCCAGATGACAGTGATGCCATGCAAATCATTCATGTTATATTAACAATAGATGGACTTTTTTCCGGACAGAGCTCAGTATATATATTATCACTTTTAATTTTTTTTTAATTTATTGATTTTGGAGAAAGTGAGGAGGGGGGGAGAGAGAGAGAGAGAACAACATCAATTTGTTGTTCCACTTTTTTATGCATTCATTGGTTACTTCTCATATGAGCCCTGACCAGGGATAGAACCCACAACCTTGGCATATGGGGATGATGCTCTACCCATTTGAGCTACCCAGCTAAGTCTCACTTTTGTTTTATTTTACTATTTTTATGAACCCTTTTGTGATATATACTAATCCTAGAGTACAATTATACATGTAAAATAGATGAGTAAGCAAATGAAGAAATCACAGGATAAGGAACACAATAAATAACTGAAAACATTCTGTTGCTAATCAAATTGTCATTTCAGCTGATAGTGATGATTCTTAAATTTAGAGAGTCTAGGCAGAATTGACCATGGAAAATTATGTTTTGATGAGTCATCGATAGGGGGAGGGTGAGAGTCACCGTTGTAGATGACCACCATGTGGTAGACGGTGCCTAGTAGATAACAGAAATTGATGTCTGAAAGTTGGGTGCTGTCATAACAAAAATGTAACACATGTGACACTAGCTTTGGGACTGAGCATTGGTTGAAAAGGTAAAGAGGGAACTCTAACTTTTTTTCTTAAAAAAAAATTAGCTTTTAAAAATTTTACTTTGAAACAATTTCAGACTTACAGAAAAGTTGCAAAAATGATCCAGAGTTGATGTATATTCTTCACCCAGCTCTCCTAATCTTAATAAATTACATATCCATGGACTCATTATCAAGTGCAGGAAATTAACATAAGGTACAGATCTTATATGAAATTCACCAGTTTTTCTAGTGCTGTTCTTTTTCTGTTGCAGGGACCAAATGGGATTCCACAGCATGTGGATTTAGTTGATATGTCTTCTTAGTCTGGGGAGGAGACTCTTCATGGGGGCTCTAAGACATGGGGCAATCACTGCTGGACCACAGGAGAAAGTGAGGCTGTAAGATGTGTTATGTCGTGACAAAATGGTTGGCCACACTTACGTGCAGTGAAACACAGAAGGTAGAAAATGTACCTAATTCAAGATGAATTGCCAAATTTTCAGTTGGCTTCTTTTAGTGATGTTAGATGGTATCACAAGACAGATGTCTTAAGAAAGGAACTATTTAGTTTTCCAGAAGATTGTCAAGGAAATATACAGGGACTACGACAGTCTCTTTAGCCAGCAAGAGCCTCAAAGTAAGAAATGGCTTCAGGGGCCTGCTTGTAAAATGTGGCCTCAGCGTGAAGATCTAATCAGAATTCTATGTTAAGACCTCTAAAAAAGTTAAGATATTGCTTTATAGACCCTCTTATCTAGACCAAAGAGCTTCTAGGAATCTTCAGGGTCCAAAAGGGCTCAAAGTGAGAGAATTAAAGATGTTGCTTTGGTGGGCAAGGAGTGAACTCCATGAAGAGTTATAGAAAACCCACCAAATTTTAAAGAGAATTGTATTGAGAAGACCACCAGCAGTTTGGACTGAAGAAGGAGAGAGTTCAAACTGGAAAAATAAAAGCCTCTAGGCCCCCAAAGTTCTATGGGCAGGAAGGAACCAGAGGGAGATATTCAACTGTAAAGGGCAGGCAGTTTCTTATGGAAAAGTAAGATTAACTCAGAGATGATAGCTTGGACCCCAGAGCCAAGAACACTGGATTAGAGAACTGCTCTGAGGGAGAAGAAGCAGGCTCTACTGGAGAACTAGATCCTCAGAGTCAGGATGACAGTGTTTGTCTGGCTTTCAGAATGCTACAGACTAGTGACTGCTATGTGCCTTCCAGCACCCCTCTCCCTTTTGAACAGGAGCGTCTATTGCAGGGATTCTAACCCTGTATATTGTGTATGTAACTTGTCTTTTTAGATGAAGAGGAGCAGCATCTGAAATGCCTCATCCACATCTGGGCCCACTGTAAATGACCAGATCCTAGACCTTAGAGCCAATGCCATACAGAGTGATCATTTTGGGGGAGGAAGTGTATTTTGTATGTCTTTGTGTAGGTGTGTATGTGTGAACTTTTGTGGCTACAAGGTGATTATGATGGAGTGTTTCCAGATAAGACTGCTAATTATTCCTCCCATCACAGCCAATGCTTCCATTAAGAAGTAGGGTCTCTTTCCTCTGGCTGGCCTTGTGACTTGCTTTGGCCAAAAGAATACAATGAAAGTGATATTCTGGGACTTCTAAACTCCAGCTTCAAGAGACCTTGTAGTTTCCGTTTTTTTCCTTCTTGGGAACCAGTCATTGTGCAAAACAGGCTTGGGCTGGATCTCAAAATGATGAGCAATTACAGGAAGACAGGGAAGGCTGTAGACATTTCAGCTCAAGCCGAGGTGCTGGACATGTGGGTGAAGCCATCTTGGACATTCCAGCCCCAGACAGACTCGCAGCTGAATGCAACCACATGTCTGACCCCAGCTGACATCCTGGAGAAGGAGAAGAGCTATTCTCCTTCTCCAAACTACTGAAGTCTGAAAAAATAAATGATTTTTTTTAAGCCACCAAGTTTATGGTAGTTTGTTATATAGCAATACATAATTGAAACAGTTATCAAACTTCAGGGTACTTTCTATTGCTTTAACTTTCCTCCAAGGAGACTAAATTTCATAAAAGCTGGACCACATATGCCATATCACTGCTCTATCTACAGAGCTTAGCACAGTACTGGTATATAATAGACACCCAAGTATTTGTTGGTGGAATTATCAAATGAATGAATGAAGACCACACGCCATCAAGAAGACAGACAAAAAAAAAAAGATGCTTTAAATTGAGTTTATCCCATGCATTTACTCTTTGAAAAAGGTATTCTTTGTTGTCAGAAAAAATGATGTCTCAGAAGCCAGCAGGATGTTGTGAAGGAAAAGATTTATAGGGGTGAGGCAAGGGTCAATCTTGACTTCTTCTCAATGTGCCTCCTATACTTAGATGAAGGAGGGCTACTCTGTAAAGTGTCTGGTAAATGCCCCAACACCTGCTGGTATATTAAAAATTACTGTATTTTCTATTATTGGAAGAGCTAAAAAGCAGAACGTGTGTTCCCTGGAACTAGAGTTGGAATTAATATTGAGGGGACCAAAGTAGAATATCCAGTAGCCAAGATTAGACGGGAGACGGAAACAGTCAGAGCTGCCTTGCCATGGTAGGTCTTCTCATCACTCTTTAGTCCAGATCACAAGTGTTGAATGCCATTGGGCACACTGAATGCCTGATCCGCTCTGTGGTTCTCCCAGGAGTATCCAGCCCAATCTTTATTTTTCAGAGCGATCATTTCATACAGCATACCTCTCTACTGAGATGTGAAAGAAAACATAAGGGCCATCTGAAATAGCTCCAGGAGAGATTTAGGACATGAAATTCATAGACAATCATGGAAACTTCTCTTTTAGGACACGGTTACTTTTATAATCCATAGCAGAGCTTTCTGCTGAAATGCCTTGGGGGAAATATCTTTATTTAAAAGAACAGCAATATTTGTAATCAAGATAAATGAAATAAAGGGAAAGCCTTCGGACCATTGGAAGAGATTCAAACCTATAACTATTATATTTTTCTATTCTGCATAACATTGAAAACAGTGGTTAAACAATACAAATAGAGAAGATTGCTTTAAAATTAAAGCCATTGATTTACATCTCCATTTGAAAGGTCAGTGTGTGAGAGGTGAGAAAGGCACTATAGCATGCAGTGTTCAACAGAAGACATGTTCCTAGCAGGACCTCCAAAGATCGGATCAACTTTTGATATCATCCACATCAAGTTGCTGGTCATTTCATTTGTCAAAAGATATTTTCGTTGGATATTCTTTGGGGGTACTAAACTAACAACACAGTTTTTGAATTAGTTGTTAGAAACTATAATTGAAGCTCGTTTGTCATGTTCACTGATTATTCTATATAGTCCCCCTGAAGCTTTACATAATTCTCCCTTTGTTACAAGTTTCTGTTTCTCCCTAGGGTGTCCTGAATCCCGATGGGTAAAGTAGTAAAGTGTTTGGAAACCAGTATGTATTGTGTTATCTGTACTGCCAAGTAAATCTTTGCCATTGAATTTTTTAAATTATTAAAAAGAACTTTCTATACATTAGATAGGGTCAGCTATTTAGAGATTTCAGCTCTACCACCTGGGTAAGGAGATTTCTTGGGTAGAAGAAAATGAAGAAAAACAAAACTGAAAAAGCATACATCAGTATTTCCTTCAGGAATCTGCTTAACAGTGGGAAGGGGAGGAGGTTTTTATTCAGCAACTTCTAATAACTGCCTGATACTGCTGTCGGGCTGGCCAAGTATCTGCCAATGTTGGTGATCCTTTCCTTCATCACTAGAGAAAAGTACACGGACCTGATGTTTAGAGGAGCAGCAAAACTATTTCCCATTTTCTCCCTTTAGCTGATGGAAGTGCTTGTGGGCCAGTCTCATATTCTCACACTGTAGTGCTGGTGATGCATACTCTCTCTGCTCCACAATAACTCGGTGTCATGGGACTTGAAAAGAATCCTCTCTCCTCATGCCTAACTCCAGCAGGGCAGAAATGAACGAACACATGTTTTTCCCAGGAGTGGATTTCAGAACTTCTCAGATGCTGTAAGAGTAATTCTCACATAGGGTAGCCTTCAGGGACTCTGGGACAAGCTCAGCAACCCGAGAAACAAACATGGGACATTTTACTGCTCCCCAATCTACTTCCCCTCTTTTAGTTTCATCTTCACTTTGCCTTGCCCACATTAAGCAGTAGTTGATATTCAACCAAGCACAACCAGCTTAGGTTCTTACCATGCAATCTAGTGGGACACCTAGAAATCAGCAACTCTTTGTCCTTTGTTATTTGCAGAATAAAGAAATCTCTAGCTCCCACTAGGCTGTGTGGACAGGACTTTCATCTTTGGAAACCAAAGTAGGAGCAGGCTTTTCTCCTGCTCTTTCCAAGTTGCTCTTCATTGCTCCTTCCACGTACGGTCCCGGTCTCCCCCAAGCTGACCAGGACCATGCGCAAAATCAGCTTCCAGTAAATACCAACACTGAAGTTTCAGCAGGATGCTAACTCTTGTAGAGCTATCTTAAAAGGGTGTTGAATATAAATGCAAGATTTATGGAGCATAAGAGATCGCTAAGAACACTGTAAGTATCCCTGGTTTAATTAGTAGTCTTGGAGTTAGGTAATGGCCTGTGGCTTCTAAGCTAGGTCTCTTGGGGTTTCTAGTCTTCAGGGGCTGCCTACAATTATGATGTGCACATATACAATCTTCTTTTTCATTTATAAAATAAGTCTTCTTTAAACCTTCCTAGGCAACTACTCCCAATTACTGCAATACTCATGCAAATTAATCTCTATTCTTCCAGCGCCTAAACCAACCCAGTGACTCTCAGCCTAGGTCTCAACACAGATTACTTTTGGGTTCCAATTGTCTTCCTTGAGTCTTACTTCCCAGGGGAAAGAAAATAAAGAAATTCCTAGATTGGTGTTGATTGATGCCTATTTTCTCCAAGTAGAAGGTGGACAACTCGCTTTGTAGCTGATCAATGTCCAAGTAAATGTGCTCCAGTTCTCAGCATTTCAGAACCAGCTGCCTCACAGGGATGGGTCAAGTAATGGGGCTGTAAGCAGACTTGACAGGTTTGTTCTGGGCTGACGGCCATTGATTAGGTTCTAGGACCAGATAAGTCACTTGGCCGAGTTTACAGTAGGTGGGGCGCGCTCACCAGCTCAGGGTTAGTGACTTAGTGACTGGAAGTTTGTTGCAACATGGGTGTATTCAAGCAGCGGGCTGCGGCAAGAGATACCCTCTTGCCCCGAGAGCACACCATCACAAAGTTTCGCTCTAAGGGGCAGGGCACTAGCGAGGGAGACACAGACCTTCACGGCACAGCCCCTTCTCCTACGGTAGGGAATACGCAGTGTCAGATGATCCAGAGGTAGGAGTCTCAGGTCTCGGCCACTTAGCTTGCTCTGGGGGTGGCAGGCGAAGGGTGGGACCAGCTTGGGAACTCTCGTTCCTAGGTCTGCAAGAAGCAGCGGCGGCAGCCAACGGTGCGGAAAGGCGGGGGCACGTGCTTGGATGTGGGTGCTTGTGTAACTAGCTCCCCAGGCGGCAGCCCCGACTGTGCTCCGATGTGTGGCTCTTCTGAGCTAATGTTTCCGCCGTGAACTGGGAGGGGCTGGGGTCCCGCTGCCTGCAGAAGGTAGGGGCACCCTGAGCGAAGCAAGCGGACCACTCGCCTCTCCCGCTATCACAGGCGAGTGGGAATTTGGAAAGTTCCCCAACTAGGAACACACGTGACCTCCTCCTGAAAGTAGTTCCGACTGTGGCCCGTGTATCCCTCCACCTCCTTTGAACCCTCCTAGGTCTCTTCGGCCCCGCCCACTCGAAGGGGTTGCAGCTTCCTACCGTCGCGTACTTCACATTCGGGCCCAGCAACCCCGGCATTCGTCGTGCACGGCCCTGCTAGGGGAGCGCGGAACCTGGCCCGGGGGTGATCCACCCATCCGTGTTTTCTCAGCGGCCCAAAAGGGGCGGGGCAATATAGCTTCTGAGGACCGAGCTTGAGTTCGACGCGGTGAACCAAACCAGACCCCCAACTGGGGGAAACGCTCAGTCCTCCAGGCTGCAGTGCAGGGGCTGCGGGTTGTATCCCGCAGGGGGTCCGCTTTCAGTCCACTTAGACAGTTGTCTTTTGGGTCTTAGAAATGCGGGAGCGATGTTCTCACACTCAGCGTGCTCGACTTTCATTTTAGGGCAAAAGGGCCGAGTTACCGGGGAAGCGGGAGGTGGAGCGGTGAAAGGGGGCCGGATGAAGTGATACACACTAGAGACACAATAGAGGGGGTGTTCTTTGTGCTAAGACTGACACCTTCAGGACACGGGGGTGGGGGTGAGGGAAGGTGAAATTTCGTGGCAAAGGCTGCTGCAGTCAAATCTCTGCGAACGATTGGGATCGGACAGCGGTGTAGAAGAGTGAAGCTTTGGCCTTGGCTAGGGAAACTTAGAAGCGGTGCAGGGGGTGGGATGTCCTCGCTGTATGGACTGTACCTGCATTTCCTTTTACACTGACCAGCGCAGTCACCCGGTCCTTTGCACCTGTGCACAGGTACCCTCAGACCCGCGTCAGTGACATCACTCGACGCACCAGCCTCAGCTTTCACCATTAGCACCCCGCAACACACTACCCTGCATCCGGCTGCGTTTCTGGGCACAGGCCGAGGCTTAGCTCGTTCTCCCCGCCCTGCGTTGCTGCAGAAACAGCCGCGGCAAGTGCAGCTAGCTATTGGCCAGCGTCTCAGAACAAGCCCGAGCGAGCCCGGCTCGGCCACCCTGGGCATGCTCAGTGGGGCTGGCAGGTTGGGACTCGGCATTCGCACCCGGAGCTACCCCGCCCCTCCTACCGCCCCTCCCCTACCCCGTCCTTCCCTCCCCCAGCGCGCTCCCGTACACCTCCCGTCCTTCCTCGGACTCCCAAGGCGATCGGGTTCCCCGCGCGGCGGCGGAGGGGGCGGGACGACCGGCGGACGGTGATGTGGCGGAACTCTTTGTGCACTGCGGCAGGATACACGTTCGGACGCTGGGACGCGGCTGTGGCGCGGCTGCGCTTAGTTCTCTCCTCTCGGAAGCTGCAGCCATGATGGAAGTTTGAGAGTTGAGCCGCTGTGAGGCGAGGCCGGGCTCAGGCGAGGGAGATGAGAGACGGCGGCGGCCGCGGCCCAGAGCCCCTCTCAGCGCCTGTGAGCAGCCGCGGGGGCAGCGCCCTCGGGGAGCCGGCCGGCCAGCGGCGGCGGCGGCAGCGGCGGCGTTCCTCGCCTCCTCCTCTTCTTTTCTAACCGTGCAGCAGCAGCCTCGTCCTCGGCTTCTGAAAGGGAAGGTGGAAGCCTTGGGCTCCGGCGGGAGCCGGCTGAGGCGCGGCGGCGGCACCTCCCGCTCCTGGAGCGGGGGGGAGAAGCGGCGGCAGCCGCAGCGGCTACAGCTCCGAGAAGGGGGTCGGAGCCGCCTGTCACCATTTCCAGGGCTGGGAACGCCGGAGAGTTGGTCTCTCCCCTCCTCCTGCCTCCAACACGGCGGCGGCGGCGGCGGCACGTCCAGGGACCCGGGCCGGTTTTAAACCTCCCGTCCGCCGCCGCCGCACCCCCCCCGGCCCGGGCTCCGGAGGCCGCCGGAGGAGGCAGTCGTCCCGAGGATTATTCGTCTTCTCCCCATTCCGCTGCCGCCGCTTCCAGGCCTCTGGTTGCTGAGGAGAAGCAGGCCCAGTCGTTGCAACCATCCAGCAGCCGCCGCAGCAGCCATTACCCGGCTGCGGTCCAGAGCCCAGCGGCAGCAGAGCGGGGGGCATCCGCGACCGCCAAGTCCAAAGCCATTTCCATCCTGCAGAAGAAGCCCCGCCACCAGCAGCTTCTGCCATCTCTCTCCTCCTTTTTCTTCAGCCACAGGCTCCCAGACATGACAGCCATCATCAAAGAGATCGTTAGCAGAAACAAAAGGAGATATCAAGAGGATGGATTCGACTTAGACTTGACCTGTATCCATTTCTGCGGCTGCTCCTCTTTGCCTTTTTCTGTCACCCTCTCTTAGAACGTGGGAGTAGATGGATGCGAAAAATTTCCATGGTTTGGGTGACTATAACATTTAACCCTGGTCGAATTTCTAGAGTATATATATGTATGTGTATCTCTCTCTCTCTCTCTATTTTGTGTGTGTCTTTTAAATTCATTCAACCTAGGTAGGGTGTGTTCGGCTAGACGGAACTTTTGGCCTGGTTGCAAGTGTCAAGACATCCATTGGTTTCTTGGCCTGTCTATGGGGTCTCTTCCTAAAGGCTATTGTCCGTTAATACAGACTACAGTACGCTATTAGAGATTAGTTAGTTTGGTAATCCGGTCTAGTAAATGAACAGAAAAGTAGACGCTTTGAGGTTGAGCATATTTTGATTAAATCTTGGCTTTAGGCCCTAGATCAAGGATATAGATCAGATTAAAATGAAAATTAGTGCTGCACGTACGCATATTGCATCAGAAATCTTGCAGTGATTGTTCTTAGTTTCCTGGGTTGCATCGATAGATCCTTTTAAAATGTGAATTGTGAGCTGGTTTGCATAATTTTAGAAGCGGAATCATTTTCAATATATATGGTGCTTATTTGAGGGCAAAAGTGAGGTCGGTATATTTAAACTAAGTTAATCACAACTTTGACCCGCATTTAGAAGTTTTGTCATTTGAGATCAGTAGTGCCATAATATATCTCGTACAGCACTCTTATTAGGTCTTTGTTAAATTTGCCTTTTCTCTCCTGATGGGGTGATGTAGGATAGGGCATGAAATTTGCAGTTCCAGTAGCATTTTGTATTCAGTGTTCTTGTTACACCTAATAGAATGGAGATGGAGTGGTTTTTGATCCCAGATAATAATGTTGTGTCGGTTCAAGGGATTGTGTGCAGCAAATGGTGATTGCAAAGATTAAACCTAAATTCTCACTTGAAATTTAAGTATTGTGATGCCAGAATTGCTACTCAACCTTATTTAGGTTTCAGGCCCTCTGACACCCTTTAGGCATCCCTTAAATTTACTCTGGCTCGTGTAGCATGTCAAGTATAATTGACCAGCTAATAGCCAGAAATGCTGGTGGGAGTGGATTACTCCAGCTTCAAATGCTAGGTATGTTAGCTTTTTCATACAGTGTTAAATTTACTGAGTCAGCTTGTTGAATAAGACAGAAACCCAGAAAATTTAACGGTGCATAGTTTTGATTGTCTAAAAGTTAGGCCTCTGTACTTCAAAAGATAGTGATTATCGAAAGGCATCAATCTTTGCAGTTTCAGATGTAAGAAACTGGTTTTGATCAAGGATGGGGATAGAGCCCCTCCTTTTGCAGAATGGAAAGTATCACAGGAATTGAGAGTTATTGGTAGGCCAGTGTCTAAAGCATGCAAAACAGAATTAAATTACTGTTCTGAGGTGACGGAACTAGTCTATTGAGAACAAAAATTTGGTTGTGTGAATTGTAGCAGTGGACAATATTTAGTTAAAATTATGTAATTGCATAAGTGTTAATAGAGTATTCTTAGTAAAGATTATTTTAGCAAATACCAGTAAACATTTTGCTTAAAGGTAGAGTGACACTAACATGTATAACTCCTGCTAAATATTGTGGGAAAGATTTTTTTTTTAAATAAGAAAACATTTTCTGTCTGAAGAGGTTATATTCCTTTGGATATGTAGCTTCACATAAATGAGCACAACTAATTTTGTCCAAGTTTTGTTTTGAAATGATAAAAGTTCTTGAAGAAATAGCTTTACACCACACAAAATATGAACAGTTTTCTAAGTTAAAAATAGTATTGAAGAAAAATAATTGGAGATTTTGGAGATTGCATTAATTGAAACATTTTACTAATGCTGAACTTAACCTGCTTGCCTAGGAGATAATTAATTATGAAGAAACTTTTCTGATTTGTAACATTTCAAAAGTAGTGCACCATTGATGGTTGTCTAGGTATACAAGAACAAATTAAATGTTTATTTAACTTTTTTTAAAAAGCCCTCATTCAAAAAAAATTTTAGAATGACATTTGGTAAACAGATTACTTTCAGTAAGCAAAATTCGTTTATGCTATTTTTACTTTACTTATTGAATTAAAATGATCAGGGTTATAAAACTAAAATTATTCTGCCAGTTGCTTATATATGAGAAATAAGGTGGATGGCCATTTCTTTTTCCATTTCAGAGTATGTGTGCCTTTATATGTGAAATGTGACTTAAAACTTTCTCTAAAACTGTGTTTTTAGTTATGGTATGCATAGAAAGCAGTGTCAAATATTGCATCAAATGACTAACAACACTTAGTTTCTAGAGTTGTGGTTTTACTGAGCCAAGTGTTGATCTGAAAAAAGTTAGTTAGGAAAAAGTCAGTGATGGGCTTACTTTTTCAAGATAGTTACACGTCCAGTGATTTCGATACACTAAAGCATTTTGGTTGGCTTGGTTTTACTTCAGGGTTTTGTTAGTGGCTTGTGTTCATTGTGGGTGGTGGGATGAAAATGGCCATTGAAGGCTTTTCTCCGGCAGGTTGTATGATTTCAACAGCTCGCCTGTTGGAAGTTAAATTATTTTATGAAGTAGTGTTTGGAGTTTTTTATATGATAAGGAAAGATTAATAATGAAGTGATTTCTCAAAGGACAATTGAGGGCCATAATCCAGTTGTAAAAGATTTTTGCAAAATTAAATTATTCTAAAAAATAATTTGTTGGTAGGGTTTTATTCTTAATGTTAGTGTGGAATGTAGTGCTGAATCTGAGTCTGTAAAATATTTAGTGTCTTTAGATTTCATGGAAACTTTAGGCTTCTGTTGT
>VMDR010022011.1:0-16471 GCA_007922815.1 Macrotus californicus
CCCAAAGGGCATTATAACCATGACCAAATCTCCTTTTGTTAAGTACAGGGTCAAATCTATGTTCAAACATGTGCTAAATTTTAATGCTTTATTCAGGAATAATTTCCCTCATAAGAGGTTCAATTCCTTTATAAATAGTATCTATCAGATTAGAAACCAGTGATTAACACTGTGGCCTAAGTTAAAAGAAAAAGGGGTCATCATGAAAGTCAGTCCTCTAAGCAGGGAAATGTCCAGCAAGGGGTCACCAAGTGTAGAGCCAGCTGGATTCACCTCTAAATGAGATAGATATATAGTAAATATACATACAAAGTGACTACATTGTAATAAGTCTAAATATTTAGTTTGAGAGAGAGAAAAAAAAACAAATCTTGCTTACAGAATTCTAAGTAACATGTAGATACCACCCACTCCAAGAGGTGGAGCTTAAGTCCCCTGCCCCCGACCCAGCCCTTGAGGGTGGGCTACTTAGTGATTTGCTTTCAAAGAATAGAGTGGGAAAAAGAAAAAAGAACTTTAAGTGAAGAAACCTGGCAAACATCAGTTTAGTCAAGTGATGAAGGTTAGCCTCACTCATAATGTCATGCAGGTATAATGTACCCCTTGTATAAGTGACGTAAGCCACTTGATTTAAGTGACAAGAAGTACACTTTACCCCTGTAGTATACTTTCTAAAATTACATAACCTAAGTCTAATCATGCAAAATACATAAACCAACCCAAACTGGGGAAGAGCCAACAAAATGCCTGACCAGTAATCTCAAAAAAACTGCCAGGATCACAAAAAACAAAGTCATGAAACTGTCACTAAGGAGAGGAGACTAAGAAGATGTGACAACAAAATTCAAGTCAGTACCCTGGACTGCATCCTGGAGCAGAAAGAAGACGCAGGTGAAGTCCAACTAAGACGTGGAGTTCAGTTAATAGTGATGCACCAACACCAATGTTGGCTCCTTGGTTTGGACAAAAGAGCCATAGCAACGTAAGATGTCAACAATGGGGGAACGAGGTGGGGAAGCCCCAGGAAATCGCTTCTGTCTTTACAATGTTTCTATAAACCTAAAATTATTCCCAGACAAGGTGCATTTTTTTAAGTCTATTTATATGTATTACAAACTTCTCAGATTCCCAGTTCCAAACTTCAAAAAAGTATTAGCAAACATACCAGTTGTCCCATCTCCATTAAGTTACATTAGAGAGACTTGCAGGCATGTCCAACCTTTGGCCCAACACAAAATCGTAAACTTACTTACAACATGCTGAGATTTTTTTGTGATTACGTGTCACAACGTATTTAATGTGTGGCCCAAGACAACTCTTCTTCTTCCAGTATGGCACAGAGATGTCAAAAGGTTGGACACCCCTGCAAGGGTACTACACTCAAACCAAAGCAAAAATATGTCAAGTCAACTATAATTACAAAGATTATAAATTACAAGTTAGAAGTTAGTGATTGGCATCTGTTTCTTGATAATGAAGCTTCAAATGGGTAACTAGTGACTTTTTGAATCTGAACCCTTCAACTCCCTACCTCGAAGCACTATAACATGCTAGACGCTAGGGCGCAGTAAAGAGGGGGAAAAGACTAGGGAGCAATGATAAATGGTCAGATGCTGTCATAGGGGGACGAAGGGTGCAATGGGAGCAGACAGCAGGAGCATCTGGCTGGTCTGAGGGAGATTAACATGGAAGGATCAGTAAAAATTTTTAAGTAAAATTTAGAACAAGACCTCTACATGGGAAGCATTAACCAAGAAAAGAGGACTGAGTATAGCAGGCAAAGGAAACAGCTTACACAAAGACCTACAAGTAGAAGAACATGGCCAGTTGTTCAGAATGGCTACAGCTTAGAGTGCTAAGCAGGGCATGTGAAGAAATGAGGCAGCTGGTTTTTCAGTTTGCTTTTGGGAATCATGCCTAGAACTTTGGCCTAGAGTTTCTTTAGCTTTCTCAACAATTCTGGAGCAACTAAAAACTTTTACGTTTAATTCGTTATTTGCCATGAAAACTCTGACCACCAGAGTCCCTCTAATGAAGACAGTCTCCACACCACAAGTCAACAACAACCACCAAAACTAAGCGTTTAACCACAGGTCTCTGTGTGCAATCTGATCTACATAATGTTCTCTCCCCCGAGATGTGCAAAAAGACAAGGGAACCAGGCTTACGAATTACACAGATGACAGAAAGCTGGCAGACATCGCTAACATAATGTTTGAAGCTCCACACAAGTCCAAATGTATCAATTACACTAATACAGGTAGAGATCAACCATGGCAGAAAGGACGGATGGAGGGAAAGAATAATTACTAGAACACTCACCCCACCATACTGGCACAAGCCACATATATACAATAAACCTTTCAGCCTTACCCTTCCTGCAACAGAGGACCTACCTGACAGAACCACGTTGAACACATGGCTGAAACATTTACTAGCTGTATGACACTGGGCAAACTACTTAACCTCTTCGGGCCTAAGTTTCCTCCTTTGTGAAATGTCAATATTGCCAGTGCAGATGTGATGTGATTTAAACACTTTGATGTTTAAATGAGTCAATACACATCAGCTATTACTAATATGCACTGTGTACAACGAAAGGTGTACACTCTCTGTGCTGTCACAACCAGTCACCCTTTTCTCTCCATCTCAAGAAAGCATGCCAGAGAGTAACAAACATTATCTTGACTCCACTTAGGCTACTCTATGATTTAAGTAAATCATTCCTAAAACTTAAGTTTACTACTACTAGTATGTACTGCCCAATCCACAGTAATAACCACACTTCAGTGTGTTACAACACACAGGAGTACCACTGATCTAAGATGTGATAGAAACGGACAGCTGGCTACTCACTTCTTGCTAACAAAACCCTGACATTGTTTGGTTATCCGATGGCCATGCCCTTGGAGGGAGACCAGGCCCATCTCCATTTCCTAGACCAGCAGCAGCAGCAGCATCACCTGCGAACTTGTGAGAAATGCAAATTCTCAGTCCCCATCCCAAACTTACTAAAACTGAGGGTGCGGCCCAGCAATCTGTGTTACAAGAAGTTCTCCAGGTCATTCTGATACAAACAGGTTTTGAGAACCATTGATCAAAAATCACTAAGAAATAATGGTGACTCCCTATCTCTTGTCAGTGACTGGTTTAAGGGTTTAAGAATGGACACTCCGGGAAAACTCCGGGAAAGGAGGAACACTCCAGGAAATTGTTTATTGTTAAAAATGAACAGAAGGGAACTACCTTCTCTCCCTTGGCCTTTAAATATTATTGATTGGTGATGTGACCCTTGGAGCTGTTGTGGCCATCTTGCAACCCTGTGAGGACAAGCCAAAAAGCCTATCTGCCATCCTGGGTCTTAATATAATTAAGGCAAAAAAAAATTACCAAGTCTGGATCCACTCTATTCATGAGACCTCCTGATATTTGAGATAGCATGTCTCATTATATATAAAACATATGAATGGTAGAATACATCATTATTTTATGAATCATCAAGTGGGGGAATGTTATCAACTAAACTGGTGTGTATTCATTTAAATATTCAAAATGAACCAATTTCAGGAATACTCAAATATGAAGAAAATGTCTATCTCTAATTGGAAAACAGTAAAATCTTTATTGTTTAAGCCAAGTAAGAAGGAGTTTTCTATTGTTCACTGCTAAAACACCATGACTGATTTTTTTAAAAAGGTTTTTATGTTCAATTCTGGGTCTTAAAACACAGAATACAAAAAAGATGGGCAAGAATAATGGTGGGGAACTTTGAAATACAAAGTAAGAAAGAATAAAAATATTCAGACTGAGAAAAGAAAGCTTAGAAGAGAGCATTAACTGTCCCTCTGGTGGGCTGGAATCCTGAAAAAGGATCAGACTGCACAGCTCCACATGAAGCTCAGAAAAACCAACTTTAACCTAAAAAATGAAATCTACCAATGGAAAGAGTCGTCTTTAAAAGCAGTTCATGCATTCCAGCAGGAACAGAACAATCACTTCAAAAACTAAGGGCACGATTCCCGCACTGGTTACGAAGGTGGAGCAGACTACGTCCAAGGACTCTCTAACATGGAGACTCTAAAAATATTATGACATTAGCACAGAGCAAAGGTAAGAAGACTCACTAAAATATACAATCATATCAAAACTGCCACAGGACCTGATCTAGGCAGAGTACCTAGGAAAAATTAAATTCAAGAAATCAAGGATATGGATGGAATTTACCACCCTCAAAGGGTTATATGATGGCTGCAGCAGTTCTAAGGACCAAATCAACAACATCCAAAGGCTAGAAGAAAGAAGATCCCTTTTCTTTTTTAACAATAAACAGAGACTTCCAAGCATCTACCTACCTGCAACCTAAACTCCTCTGGCTGGGATTTAAAGTTATCTCTCCTCCACCACTACCTACCCTGAGACATCTTCCACTCCTTAAGGAACCCACTCAGTATCCACATCCCAAGGTTATCCATCCATAGCCCTCTCCTCCCATCCCACAACCCCCTGACTAATTCCTGTCTAGTGTCTTTTTGCTCATGATGTCCCTACGAATTTAGGGCATCATTAGCCCTTTTTGCCCACCTGAGATTTGCAAATCTCACAAACTACGATCAAGCTACCTGGTCCCTTGGTTAGGATGGATTCTATATAAGGTCCAGCAGAAGGAACGCCAGCTCGAGTGTGGTTGGTAGGGCACATGAATGTCTCACACTAGATGGACAGCAATTCGAACACTTCATCTAAAATGTCATACGGTGTGCTTCAGTGTGATATCATTATGTTACAGAATTACATGCTTATGAATTTTTAATAAAAGATTTTGTAATCAAAAAGGGGCATTACCTGTGCTGGACCCTGTATGATGTAAACAGGTTCCAAAGCCCCTATAGATCTTTACAAATTTAGGAGCATTTCCAGCCCTTAATAAATCTTATTAATTCACTTTAGAAGTTAATCCAAGTCTTTCTCAGTTGGAGTTTAATATTTAATGTATTTATATAATGGTAAAATATTTATTAAACTATATCATCAAGTGCCTGCAACTCAAAATTCTGGTTGGTTTAACTTAGAAAAAAGTTAAGTAAAGAAAAAAGGTTTGGCCTGCCTAAAGGAATTGTACTTAGTTATTTGAGTGATAGCAAATACATGGAGCTGAGTAAAAGAAAAAAGAAAGAGAAAATAAGAGGAAGGTCTATAGAAGGATCAATCTCATCCGACTTCACAGAATGTCATATCTGGAAAGTAATCCAACTCTATCATATTTTATAGATAAAAACAGTGATCCAGAAAAATTAAGTGACAAGCCCAAGATAAAAAAGCTCCCTTTTTATTTTCCAAGACAGGTACGTACCTAATTGTAAAAGGAAGCTAAAAATGAAAGCTTCCAGAATGTTTTTTAAAAATTAACAGAGAACATGAAAAGCAGAGACCTACAGCCAAGACTGCTCTACCCCCAGCAAAACTATCATTTTGAATCGAAGGGCAGATACAGAGCTTCCCAGACAACAAAAAACTAAAGGAGTTCATTATCACCAAACCATTATTATATGAAATGTTAAAGGGACTTATTTAAGAAAAAGATCAAAACTATGAACAATAAAATGGCAATAAATACATATCTATCAACATTGAATCTAAAAAACAAACTAAGCAAACAAGAACAGAGACAGAATCATGGATACAGTGAGCATTTTGATGGTTGCCAGATGGGAGGGGTTATCAGAGAATAGATGAAGAGGTGAGGGGATTAAGAAGTACAAATAGGTAGTTACAGAACAGCCATGGAGATATAAAGTAAAGTACAGGAAACGGAGTAGCCAAAGAACTTATATGCATGATCCATGGACATAAACAATGGTGTGGGGATTGCCTGAGGGAGTGGAAGGTGCTGGGTAGAGGGGGCAAAGAGGGAAAAATTGGGACAACTGTAATAGCATAATCAATAAAATTTAATTTAAAAAATTAACAGAGAAACAAATCTAAGAGTCAGTGTACAAAAAGTTAAAAGTCAGGAGGGGGAAGCAGATAATGCATATGGGCTATATTAAATTAAATAGGAATATATACACACCTACCATAGTAAAACCCAGAAAAACGTCTCCTTCTCTTTCTCTTAACCCACGAGAGCTACAATGGTCTCCTAAACTCACTGAAGCTTTCTGGCCTGAATTTTCCAAATGGTGATTTAAGATGCACCAAGGTTACAACTTAGGAGTGGTTCTGATCAATTGTGGAAGGGAAAGAAATCTTATTTCTTATTATAATCAGGTACTAAGTGGTTTCATTTCAAATTTCACAGAAAGGCAGCTAAATTGGAATTTGAAAATGGTTTTATGCTGACACTATGACAAATTATAGTGAAAAATTATAGAATACACTTTCTTCTCCACTAATTACAAAAGAGAAACTTCACTATTTTGTTTGTTTCTGTTTATATAAAAGTGTGACTTTTAATTTTCTAAAAATTTTAAGACATGATTACAAAAGGCCTATTGGTTAACCCAGTGAGCCATTCAATCTCAAGAACTGTAATTAAGATGGCCCACGCCTGAGAGCCAGTAAAGCAGCTCTGTAAGGAGCCACAGCGTTTCAGTAGCTCTTTAAACCCGAGTGCATTGACAGCAGCATCACATCCAATGGCTGGGTCCTAGCAGAACTCCGTCGTACACGTGTCTGAGACCTCACAGACACTTTTATGCATTTGTTACTTGTCTCAGCCCCAGTTCGGTTCATCTTCTGGGACATGGGCCTCCAAAAACACCACTTTAGGAAAAAGAAAACAGCTCTTCTTAAAGAGAAATGGTTTATTATGTCCGATTTGTTTCCCCTACACATAAAAAGAAGGAAAATAGAACCCTTTACTAATATAATACCACAGCAAAAACAAGTGATCATAACCTAAAATTACTTTCTAATGAAATTGGGCCATTTAAAATTACGAAAAAGTCAACAAATTTAATAATAAAAAACTGTTAGAAAACATTAAACCATACTTCTAAGGGTCGGCCCCAATAATTACCAGTCTTTCAAACATGCGATGGTTTATAAAATATTGTTTTGTGTGCGTTACACAGCATTTATTACCAAGTTTATTTCCATATGCACTTAACTCAAATAATTACAGCTGCAGGAAAAATATGACTGCTACATCAGAGACACTGTCTCTTTTGTCACCACTGTCATTTTCCGGGTTCTGACCCAGTATAACAAGCTAAAAGAAAAATCTCCATGTACCATGTCTTTCCCTTGGCCACATAATTAACTATGTTCTGCATCTGCTGGAGATAGACATACATGATAAAATTAAGTCCCATAATAAATCTTAGGGCAATATTAAAAACAGAACAGTGAGTTAACAAAATATACACCGAACGTAGTCCGGCCACTAACTCGGGTGGGATGGGTTATATACCCACTTTGTCCACGTGGTCTGCCCCTCACTCTTTCAGTTTCTCACAACGCTTACACAGTCCTTATTTCGTGCCAGGCAGTCTCAGCACTTGAGATACACACTTATTTACTTTACCTACGAGTTAGGTATACTACCATTACCTCGTTTGACAGCTGAGGAACTGAGGCAGAGTTCACTGACCTGTCCAAGATATCCACAGTCACAGAACTGAATGTACTTCACTCTAAATCTTCTCTGCTGTCCCTGGCCCAGCCCTGATTGAAAAATACATGCAAAACAACAGGATGAACAGACATCAAAGAGACAACCATTCAACAACCCAGCTATCCTGGCAAGTTACAGGCACATGACTTTGAACAGTAGTGTGGAAATAAATTTTTGGAGAAGTCACTCTTGTCTTACAACCTCCCTGGTCTATCAGGGGGAAAATGAATGAGACCAGGCCAGAACAACTTTCTGCTTGCTTCCCTACTGAGTCGGCCTATTCACAGCCAGAAAGTCAATCGTCCCACAGGCTTCTGCTTCAATTCAGCTACAGCAGTGAGGTTTGAAAGTGCCTCAAGCAGAGCCAACAGTTCTCTGATCCTTTACAGTATCAAACTCTGCAATTGTGTGTCATAGCAGCCATGCCAGAATGAGGTCAATTACTCCAGGCACTCGCTAGACTTTCCCCTTCTCTCCACCCCTGGTGTTCAGGCTCTTTTCCCAGCACTTACTCAGAGCTATCGTTAGCCTTTTTCCCTTGGTTGTGCTGCCCCTACATTTATGTTATTCTAAGTCTTCTCCCTTATGGGTTCCTCTGGGGAAAATGAAAGGTCTGAAAGGAAAAAAGAAAAAGAAATGGAATGAACTGAAAATTCAGGAGGTTCTTGTTTTAAGTTGCTGTTTTAACAGGTTCCTTTCTAAGGAACTAAGCATTAAAGGGTTAGGAATAAGCCCTAAATACAACAAATAAACTCAAGACACACACACTTCATAAGAGTGGAGGTCTTTCATTCTTAGGGTCCCCTTTTCTACCCACTGTGTCTAACTACACTGCTCTTCTCTAACCACGTAATCAACTGTTTCTCAAAATCTACTTGTGAGATGTGAAATTATGATAAAGAAAGCTAGCCTGGGGCACCTGAGACCCAGCTCCTAGAACACCACACTGTCACTTACTCAAAAAACACTGTCACTGGAGTTTTGTTTACTAATCTGCAAAACAAAGGTAACCCCACCTCCCCAATGAGGGCTTCAAAAAGATATTGCATGTGTGGAAAAACACCAAAGACCTAGCGATACCAACAGAGTTTAAAATACACCTTTAATCCAAGAAAATCCCCTGAAGCAACATGTCAATACTGAGTAACCCAACCTTTCCCTTGGCAATAACCACTCTAAGCAGAGGAGTGCAGATCAACTAACTCCTATGCTTTCATGAAGAATTTTAACCAAATTATGTTTCAAACTGATGCCTAGACAAACAAGGTAAGAGGCAATGAGGAACTGTTGGGGAGACAGCACACAGTCTAGGGTCACAGCAGCCTCAGGTTCACTTGGTACAAACCGTAATTTGTTACCAACTGTTTTCTACTTTTTCCCCAACTCAGTCTTCAGTGTAAATGCAATGTGTTAACTCCTAGGTCTTAACTCCTGGAAAATTAACAGTGACTCCCAAGGAAGTGTCAAAATGACTGGTAAAGAACAAAAGCAGCTGAAGAACACCAGAAAGATATACATTCTGGAACCCAAGGCTCTCCAAGTCTTCTCCAAACGGTCACACCTGCTTCATACATAATGTTAGACTTTGTCTTCTCCTGAGTACGCTCTGTTATGCCATCTCATATTACATAAGAGAGCCGTAAAGTTTTAAAAAGCCAGACGCAATGGTCGCTGTTCAATGTTCTGCCAAATGATGCCAACTTTGGAATTTGTGAATTGATTGTAAATGCATGTTATACACCAATAGATAAAAGACCATTTTAGCTGTACTTCAGTTTTGCCAGTAAATATATAACTATAAAATTATATATAAATCGAATCATATTTACCACTGCCTTGGGTTATTTCCAAAGTGCATTTGTACAAGAAGAAAAATTCAAGAAACATGGACTTCAGGTACAAAGATCACAAAACATCAAACTGTTTTTAAATCTCATATTTAGTGTTTAATTTTACTTAGTCTAATATTTAGTAGGAACAAATACTAACACTAGTACTCAGCTGGCAACAATACTGAAAATAGCTTCGCAGAAACTGTGGTGACTGCCAGGGGGACAGAAAGAGTTCAGACAAGAGCTAAGGCACCTCCTATCTGCAGAAATGACAGAGCCGGGAGAATGACATGACTTCAGGACAGCAGAGTCTGACAGGGTAATGTGGCAATGGTGGCGCAGACAGCTCCTTGGCTCCACGTCCCCACCGCCCCCGCCGTCCCCATCACACCACCACATCTAAAGCAAACACACCAACTGTCAGAACCAAGTGTGTCAGAACTCTAAAAATCAAAGACTTATAACAGCCAGCTCTACACTGGTTCAAGGGAATGTTAATTTAAAATGGCAGGCAAGTTTTGTGGCATTTTTACTTGTCCTTGCCCTACGCCATCTCTGGTGTGGCAGCATACTATGTTCCCAGAAGGGGACCTTGTTCCTTGGTTCCAGAAAAAGCAGAGTCAACCTTACCTGTGCACGGTTGTGTGACTCTGTTCTAACCTGTCTGGGGCCACCTGAGGGACTGACACAAGCTGCAGTCTCTGTTTTGCTAAACACAACAAACTCTTCCAAGCTGGAGAAGTAACTGGCATTGCTTGAAAATGTTTTAAGGTGGAGGAACAATCGGGAGACACCTGACAAGAAGATCACAGGTGAGACAGAGAGTAGACCACTTGAGATCTAGGAGGAAATGTCAAGGAGAGAGTTTCTTTAGGGCACTCGAAAGTACCCATGTATATGGGAGAATTCAGAAAGCTACAAGCATGTCCAAGACAAGATGCCTGCTCAGAGAAAACCTAAGCTTTCACCTTGGGATGAATGCAAAATCCAAAGACTATTTAAAACCTGGGTAGAGAGCAGATGAGGCCCACTCTCGGGCACACAGGGTGTAATGGCACCCACAGCACTGCACCAGCTGGGACTAACTAAGACCCACAGGCAATTAGTGCATCTTAATAAAGCATGAATACCTTTCTCAAAGAAAAACCCCCACCAAGCCTCTGGCCATCCTCCTGGTTGCTATTTTTAGGCAGTTCAACACTGGGCACAGTCTGGCACCACTGGCAGCAAGATGTTACTGCTGGCAGTGCGACGGACTCCAGCTGCTCTGCTGACAGCCACTTTGAGCGTGGCCAAGGCTAGGAGAAAATGGAGAGGTGGAGAGGGCAACTCCCACAGAGTAAAAACATACCATGTGTGCCAGACGCCATGCCAACATCATCTCATCCAAACCTCAAACAACCCTACTCGGGAGGTAGACTCCCCATTCCACCAATGGAAAAACTATGGCTCTGACAACTCAGCATTTGTTCCAAAGCCTAAGCCTATGGCACTGCTGAACCTGAGCAAAATGCATTATCTGCAGGGTTAAAGTAATGGGTAAGGAAGCCCACTGTATTTCCACTTGTTATAGTATGAAGTTAGGTGGAACACATTACATCATACATAACAGTCCAGCCACAAAAACTCCTGCTTAACCCACAGCGAAGCCACAGGTTTACCTGTTTCATAACCTTCATTACAGCTATTTTCATAAACACCTCATTTCCCTGTTTGAAGAATATCTATACCCAAGCCCAAACTGCCCTCATTTTCTTTTCAGACTGACATTGAGACTATAAAAGAGAATTTCAAAACTTGCTATGCTAAAGAAAAAATCATGGGTGTTATGGGTTGAATTGTGTCTCCAAAAAAAAATATGTGGAAGTTTTAACCCCCACTATCTCGGAATGCGACCTTACTGGAAACAGGCTAGTTGCAAATGTAATAATAAATGAAGACAGAGTCATACTGCAGTAGGCTGGGCCTTAATCCAGTAGGACTGGTATCTTACAAGAAAAGGAAAATATGGACAAGATGGAGAGGGGAGCATGCCCGCGTGACAATGGAGCAGAAGCTAGGAAGGGCAAGGAGGGATTCTACCCCAAGTCCCAGAGGGATCATGGTCCTCCTGACAAGTGTGGTTTCAGACTTCTGGTCTCTAGAACTGTAAGAGAATAAATGTGTTATTTTAAGCTACCCAGTGAGTGATATTTTGCAGCAGTCTCAGGAGGAAACTAACACAAAGGGCTAATGTACACTCCCAGGTACTGCCCCCAAACTGAGACCTTTCTGAATACACTAAACACTACATAGAACTGATCCCCTATCCTTGGATTTAAAACAGAGACAAGAGATCTTTACAGCACAGGGAGCAGGGCACTAAGCCACAGAGGCTGGATGAGAGCCAGTTCTTCCAGTCAACATGCAGGAACAGTAGGAAACTCCTAAGGAGAGAGAGGTTATCCTAAAGAATAGTACAAGGGGCAAAATTACTAAAAGAAGACCATAGATACATACTCCAGTCAAATCAGTAATTTCACATGCTCAGCAATAAATTAACCTCCTCTACTATAATCTTTTGGAAGTTTATCAGCTCTGGGATCAACCTACAGCAACCTCAAGAATTAATATTTTGAAACCTTGAAAAGTACAAATGGGCCAAAAAAATTCATGTATTAAAAGTGGATTATTTCACTAAGTAGTCTTACCTCTTTAACTTCAGGCAGTTGTGAAAGAGTACAACCTGAATTCCAACCAAAGAGTAACTTTTGCATGTCAACATTAAAGTTGGAAAAAAAGGGTTCAAAATATCCCAAACATGGAAAAACCATTAAAAAAAAAACAACTAAGTACAAACACCTGAGAAGTTTAAAGAAGTGGGAGAGGAGCTTGGATCAAACAAAAAACTTCTAGTTGTACCAAAACGTGGGCTGTAAGTTCAACTGAGACAAAGCACTTAAAGACGATTGTGGAAGTTACCAAGTGAGCACCTCCTCCTTTAAATCTCCATGTTCTAACTGGTTTTGGTTCTGTCTGAGCTTACGAAAGTCCGGTTGCCCAGGACAGGCATCCAGCTAGAGAAGGCCCATCTAAGATTAACAGTGAGACAAGTTGACAGACGCCTTCTTTATAAAAAGTAACTGCTTATGAATGTACTAATTTCCACTGGATACCTGGACTTTAGCCACCATATACAGAAAACAGATTAAAATAAACCTCTACATACTTTCAGTTCATGTCACATTTCAAAGGCAAGAGACTGCAACCACCACCTGAGCCCACCAGCCCCTGGGGAACTGTCACAAGCAAACCACCCAAGATGGCTGCAGCTGTTTTCAAGGTAGCATTGCAATGATATACTTCTCTGTGTATGTGTACTTACACTGATATTTGCATCATAAAGCAGCTGTTTTCAAGGCACCATTACAGTGCAATACTTCCCTGGTGTGTGCATATTTATATTTGCATCATAGAACCCTGTCTCTTCCCCTCCAAAACTCTGGTGTTGAATTCCTACCCTTCACTGAAGCCCAACTTAGGTTCAAAGTTCAGACTCCCCTTTACCTCCACCTTCCACTGGACTTGCTAGCAATCATTCAGTTGCCCCTGGCTTGTCAACACAGTGCAAGGCTTTAATAGGATGTTTGTTCCTCCATTCAAACAGATACTACACCCTACTAAATGCAAATTTTTTTGCAAGAAATGAAGACGAATCATAGAGCCTAGTCTTAAAAGTTTAGTAAGGGAGAAAACAGATTATAAAGAAAATTTTAAAAATAAAAAATACTAAGTGCCAAAAGCACTTTCCCTGAAAAAATCCAAAGTCAGGAGTGATTATTTGGACAGAAAGACCAGTATATCCACTTTCATGGAAGACATAACATTTAAAGGAGTCATAAACGATTAGAATTTGAACAAAGAGCTATACAAACAACTAAGTTGGGTTCTCTCAACCTTGGCACACTGTTTTAGACTTAGTAATTATTTGTCCTGGAGGACTGTCCTGTGCATTGTATCATATTTAGCAGCATCCCCTACCCACTAGATGCCAGAAGCACCTCCAGCTGTGACAGTCAAAAAGTCTCCAAGACATCGACAAATGTCCAGGGTAGCGGGGAGCAAACTGTCCCTGGTTGAGAGCCAGGTGAGGGAAAAAACACAGGCAAAGGTATGGAAGCAAAACTGTACAGGGCATGAGAGTGGCTTGGTTGGAATACGGAGTGTTGGAAGAACGCCTCATGAACAAAAGCCTGGAACCGCACACGGCTTCATACTTTCGGTTTAAAAGCCTGCAGTATATTCTGTGAACAAAGAGTGGCCAATAAAGGTCTCTGATCTGGCAGTAGCAGGTTCAGAGGACTAACTAACATGTTGTGTGGAAAGGATCTGAAATGGCTGGTTATCGCTGTTCTTTGTTGAGAGGGTCTTAAAGGGTTGTTGCATAATTAAACCATTATACTTAGTATTTTTCTCATCACCTCTAAAGGATGGTGAATTCTTTTTCCACCAAAAGTTTATACATGCCTGAAAGTGTTTCATAATCTTTTTTTCTTTAAAAAAGCTCATGTAGACATTTTTAGATTTTTTAGGGGTGCTAGAAACTATGTTTTGACTTTTAGATAGGCTGTATTTCAAAAGATACGGCAACCTGATTTTATTCTTGAATATAGATGAACTTCTTTTTATATGAGTATTTATCAAAATGTAAATAAATTACAAAATAATTATAGTTTCTCCCAGGTTTCACTTACAATGAGAACAATAATTTAATAGATACCTATTTATAAGTGCTTTAAAATTATTACATATTTACTTGGAGAATTTACTTTTAACACCTAAGCAAGGCACTTTTATATGTATAGAAAAAGGTCTGGATAACAGTTAGAAAGGAGGAAAAACTTGACTAGATAGAACCTCATCAATGCCGGGTACAATTTTCAGTATTGTGGGCCAGGTAGAAAAAGCTGTTAACAGTTAACATTTTAGTGAGCACTTACTGCATATCAAGAGCTACTCTCAGACTTTTCCTGTGTTAACTCTCAGTTTTCAAATCAACCCTGTAAGGTAGTAACATCCTCCTCCACAAAGCTCTTCCGATCTTTTTACTTTTTACCTACGAGGAAACTCCCAAATGGAAAAGCCAACTAACTTGTTCAAGTTCACTGGTCCGAGGCAAGCTGGAGACCACCAGTGCCCACCCTCCCTTATTAGACCGCACTGGCCTAATCACCACAGGTCATGCTCTGGAGGGAGAGTTTGGAAAAGTGCTCTTTTAAATTTAAAAACCACCCATCCTTTATTGAAGTAATTTCAGGTTTGACAACACTGGAGGGTTCCCTTTTTCAAATCTGACACAATGCGTCTCACTGTGGAGACTACACAAGGACTAACTTTTTACCTGGCAATGGTCACACTCTGCTGTGGAGGCAGAAGTGACCAATTTTAAAGTAATGTTTTAGGTAACACAATTGAGACCGGTCCCTAGCACTGATGAGAGGTACGTCCTGATCTAAATGGGTCGGCTACGCCGTCATAATGACTACGGCTTTTGTGTTTTAACTGGCAACAGTCCTGGGTGAGGATGAGAAAAAGATTTTGTCCGTTCATTTAAGCTGTGAGCAGGGCTAGAAGGAAATGAAAAATATCTGAAGGGCTTGTTTATTTACTTGTGGTAAAATACTCATAACACGAAATCTACCGTCGAGCCATTTTTAAGGGCACATAAAGGTAAGTGGCATGAATTCCCATGGTCGTGCATCCATCACAGAACTCTTTCATCTCAAACTGAAACTCTACCTCACTTCCCATGCCTCCCCTCCCCCTGCCCCTGGCAACCATTCTAGTTTCCATCCCTATTAGTCTGACTACTCCAGGTACCTCGTAAAAGTGGAATCATACAGCATCTGTCCTTTTGTTACTGGCTTATGTCACTTGGCATGTCCTCGAAGCTCATCCACGTTGTAGCATGTCAGAATTTCCTTGCTTTTTAAGGCTGAATACTATGTACATATGTATGTGCTACATTTTGTTTATCCATGCATCCATCCATGGACACTGGGGTTACTTCCACCTCTTGGCTATTATGAATAATGCTGCTATTTGAATACATGTGTACAAATATCTCTTCAAGTCCCTGGTTTCAATTCTTTTGGATACACACCCAGAAATGGACTGGATGGATCATATATAATTCTATACGTAATTTTTTGAGAAACCACCATACTGTTTTCCATAATGGGTACACTATTCTACACCTCCAAGAAATGTGCACAAGGGTCCCGATTTCTCCATATTCTCACCATACTTGTTATTTTCTAGTTTTTTGATAGTAGCCATCCTAACAGATGTGAGGTGTTACTTGTCGGATTTTAAAAATTATTATTCAAGGTTATATCCATGTCAATCAACAGTAACTATTATTTGAAGTTAAGCAATTAATTTTTTACTTGGTCTTAAGAAAATGTCCTAAGGTCTGTGTTGATTGATATTACTATAATGCCACTAATTAAGATTTTGGAGAGTCCACCCACGTTTTATGAATTAAAACCTGCAAAGGCTTACGAGTGAGGCTGTAAACGCGGTGTAAGCCTGTAACAACCACCGCAGCACCGAGTTCCGGAATCCATGGATGGAACAGCGTTTACTTTGACGAAGCTCACAGAGCGCCACCCAGTGGCTCTGCACACAGTGGGGAGTCAGGTCCGTGTGCTGTCTGGGCAACATCATCTAGCTACAAGAGATGGAATACTGGAGGGTGGGGGGACTATCCAGTACTACATAATACAAGTAAATACACTAAAAGTATTAAAATTATATTAACAACATCAAACAGATTTAAAAAATTTATCTCAAGTAGTATGCATTTAACCTATAATACCATGTAGCTTCCATTGAAAGTTTTAGTGTATAGCTTTTACTCTAACTATAATTTTCAGTTTTATCTCTCACATACAATAATCTGGGAAGATATTAATTACTTATTATCCACACAGGTCACAGATTTTGGTTTGCAAGAAAAAATCAAGGATCCTTATCCAAACCC